>CAOKZL010003760.1:0-70684 GCA_948472985.1 Iguana delicatissima | reverse complement strand
AAGCAAATAGGTTTTTGATATAGGGTGGGGTATAACTACTTTAATAAATAAATTTAATAGATTGGTTTTGATCTGGCCCTGGAAAGAATAAGGTGCAGCCAGATTGTTTGCCTGTTTCTCCCGCTGATTGTAAATAAGACCAGCCAGCTGAGAGTTGATGTTTTCAAATACACTTTGCTGCATGCATTCAGTTTAGATAACAACAATACATTGCGTTCAGTGGCCAGACTGGGGCAATGCACACGGATGGAGGCAGAGAAAAGGTAAAAGAGTCAGGAAGTGAAATAAAATTAGGACTTACGACCTCCTTGGATTCTCTTGAATTTTTCACTGGAGCATTTTAAGAGGGTCCAAGCCCTGCAATGAGGGAAGCAATGGCCTCAGTCCAATTATTAATCCAGAGGAGACCAATTTGTTCAGCTAAAGGACCGTTAACTCAAGGGCTGGTTTCTGCTGGTGTCTCATACTTGGGTAAGATCTTCTATAGACGTGCCCAGATGTTAGTCCAGTAAGGGGCGTTTGCATGCAGTCGAAGTTCGTGTGAATTGAGTGGTTTGAGTATTGGACTAAGACTCTGGGAGTCCAGGGTTCAAATCCCCAGGTGGCCAGGAAACCCACTGGGTGGCCTTGAGCAAACCGCTCTCTCCCACCTTCATGGGAAGGCAATAGATCTGATCAAGGAGAGAGTCAATTTGAAGGAAAATGAGAAGAGCCATTGTGGTGTAATAGCTTGAGTGCTCAGCTAGGACTCTGGGAATCCAGGTTCAAATCCCTGCTTTGCCATGGAAACCCACCAGATGACCTTGGGCAAGTCACATTCTCTCAGCCTCAGGAAAGCAATAGTAAACTTCCCGGGAATAAATAGCGTTGAGAACACCCTATGATAGGGTTTCCGTAAGTGAGAGCTGACTTGAAGTCACATAATGACAAATGTTCCAATGGGAGGGAGGCTACACAATCCTTGGGTAGTGTACATCAACACGCAGGAGGTGTGTTGTTGTTATTATCCCTGCCCAATACCAGCATTGTGCAACTGATGGTCTATCTATTGATATACTTGCTTTTTATTGTCCCATGGTGCATTGGGGGATGCACAGTGGCTGTTTCCACAATCCTAGTAAAGAAAGTGATACACTGATTGTGCTAATTAATACTTACGGGTAGTCCAAGAACACAGAACTGCCCATGCAACAGTTCCACTTAAGGAGCTCCACTTACTCGACTGCGGACTGAATATGGATGAAACACAATGACCAAAGATGTATGGCAGCACGCATATGTATGTACAAAACACCAAGAGGATGCCAGCCCCACATTTTCTGACCAAACATTAGGAAGAACGTCCTGCCTGTGGGAGCTGTTTGAAAATAGAGGTCGTTGGAAGTTGTTGGTCTCTCCTTTATCGGAGATCTTTAAGAAGAGGTTGGGCAGCCATCACTCATGGATGTACTTAGCTCTGGATTCCTGACTTGACAGGGGGGTTGGCCTAGATACAGGCATACAATCCTTAGGTTGGAAAGGGACCATGGGCCATTGAGTCCAATCCCTGCTCATTGCAGGATCTCTGGCTAGACCAGTGGTTCTCAACCTGTGGGTCCCCAGTTGTTTGTGGACTTCAGCTCCCAGAAGCCCCAGCCACTATGGTCAATGCTCAGGGCTTCTGGGAGCTGAAGTCCAAAAACATCTGGGGACCCACAGGTTGAGAACCACTGGGCTAGACCATCTCCAGCAGGGAGCTGTCCAGCCTCTTTTTGGAGACGTCCAAAGTAGGAGACCCCACAACCCCTCTCTAGGCAAGTGGTTCCATTGCTGAAATCCTTGTATCATCAAAAATTTCCTTCTAATGTTCTATTAAATCTACTCACCTGTCACTTCAAACCATTAGACCTGCTCCTCTCCTCTGGGGCAACAGAGAACATATCTGCCCCCTCCTCTCTGCATTGACCTTGAGATATTTAAAGAGTGTGATTGTATCACACTCTTGACAGATTGGAGAGCTGGGCCAAAGCTAACAAAATGAATTTCAGCAGAGAGAAATGTAGAGTCTTGCACTTGGGCAGAAAAAATGAAAGTCACAAGTATAGGATGGGGGACATGTGGCTGGATGGCAGTACATGTGAAAAGGATCTAGGAGTCTTGGTAGATCACAAGTTGAACATGAGTCCGCAGTGTGACGCGGCAGCCAAGAAAGCCAGCGCGATTCTTGGTTGCATCAATAGGAGTCTGGTGTCTAGATCAAGGGAGGTAATGGTACCACTCTATTCTGCATTGCTTAGGCCTCATTTGGAATCCTGTGTCCAGTTCTGGGCACCTCAATTCAGGAAGGATGTTGACAAGCTGGAGCGTGTTTAGAGGAGGGCGGCCAAAATGGTGAAGAGTCTGGAAGCCATGAAGCCCTATGAGGAACAGCTTAGGAAGTTGGGGATGTTTAGTCTGCAGAAGAGAAGGTTAAGAGGGGACATGATAGCCCTATTTAAATATTTGAAGGGATGTCATGTTGAGGAGGGAGGAGGCTTGTTCTCTACCACTCCAAAGACCAGGACAAGGAGCAATGGATTCAAGCTGCAGGAAATGAGATTCCATTTGAACCTCACCACGAACTTCCTGACGGTCAGAGCTGTCCAGTGGTGGAATATGCCGCCTCGGAACGTGGTGAGTCTCCTCTTTCTTTGGCAGTTTTTAAGCAGAAGCTGGATGGCCATCTGTTGGAAATGCTTTGATGGGTGTTCCTGCATAGCAGGGGGTTGGACTCGATGGCCCCTGGGGTCTCTTCCAATTCTATGATTCTATGATTCTATGATACTATCACCCCTCAGTCATGCCCGACTCCATCAACCTTTTATTCTCCAGACCTCTTATCATCCTTGTTGCCCCTCTCTGAATCTGCTCCATCTTGTCTATATCCTTCTTAAAATGAAGTACCCAGAACTGGACGCAGGACTCTGGATAAGGCCTAAGTTTATCTAGCGTGGAACTGTGACTTCCCTCAAGGCTCCAATACCCTCAAGGCACCAGATCCCATCTGATCTTGGAAGCTGAGAAGGATCAGTTCTGGTTAGTACTTGGATGGGAGACTGCCAATGAATACCAGGTGCTGTAGGCTGTATTTTGGAGGAATACCACCTCTGAGCGCTCCCTGTCTAAGAAACTCCCATGAAATTCATGGGGTCGCCACAAGTCAACAGGTGACTTCAGCACACACACAGAGAGACACAGACACACACACACACACACACACATTACTTCCCTTGACTTGGAAAATATGCTTCTTTCAATGCAGATTAAGAATGTACTTGCTTCTTAGATGATCCTCAGATATCACTTTGCAATTCTAGGATTTACCCAGAAACCAATATGTAAAGATTATATGTTGTATGTCTTCACCTTCCCTTCTTTCATGAGAAGCAACAGACCCTAGGAAAGAGAGACGTCTCTGGAACTTCTCACCACTTGATGGAGTGGAACAAGATGAGCACTCTTTTCTATAGTTGCTATGAAAGTCCAGTTTTGTTTTGTTTTTTTCCCAGAGACCAAAGCAACACTTTCAGGCAGCTGGTTCATGGATGAGAGAGCTGATACCTCGGGGTTGCACCTTCTCATAAGTTCACACGAGTTGACTGTGGCTGTGGCAGTTCATATATAAATAGACCCCCCGCCAGGGGCACTGTGTGTGCATTTTTAGCATGTGAGGTCAGCGGGCAATGTAAGAAGCTGGAGAATTGCCCCCAGTTATTACTTAATAACCCTCTAAATCAAACCACATTTGGCTAAAGCGTTTTTAGGAGCATGGAGAGAGCAGCCAGAGGGATGAACACCGATGTGGGTGGGTCATTCACACGCTGTGCTCAAAAATGCTGGTCGGAATTGTACAGCCAGTTCTGGACTAGGACAGCCTGGCTCAACCAGGTATCAGAATCGATCCAAACCATTTCTTGAGGCAGCTAGTGGCCAGAAAAGGAGCATAAGCAACAGGGAGTGGACATCCACACCTACCCCATGGCATTGCAAAGGATCTTCCTACAGCTCTTAGGAGTGGTGGTTTCACAGAAGGGCCAAGGTCATTTTCCCATGAGTCAGTTAATTTCTTTGTATTTATTCTCTCTCTCTCTCTCTTTTCATACACATACACGGTTGTACAATGTGAACCTCATGCTGGTCAGTCCCATATGTGCTTGAAGTTAGGGAGATGTTTAAGTTCTGGTCTGTGTGTTCTCACACTTCCAGAAAGTGCATCTCTTCACAAATCCTTGTGCAAGCAACTTGTGCACTTGTGCAGATATGTTCTGGTTCCCACGGTCCTACAGGACCCTGAAAATGCAACTGCAGGTGCAAAGGGAGCTCCCTGTGTGTGCATATGTACCTCCAACTTGCCTGTTGACTTACGGCAGTTCCATGGATTTTAGAGGGTTTTCCAGGCAAGGGATCCTCAGAGGTGGTTTTGCCAGTTCCTTCCTCTGCAACAGAGCCTACACAGCACCTGGTATTGGTTGGTGGTCTCCTATCCAAGCACTGACCAGAGCTGACGCTGCTTAGTTTCCAAGATCAGATGGGATCTGGTCCCTTTTGGATATTTAAGTCTACGCCTGCGTGGGTGTGTGTATGCACCTTACAGTCACCGACTGGCTTATGGTGACCTCCTGAACTTAACACATGGCAAGGAACTCTCAGAGGTGGTTTTGCCTTTTTGGGTAGTTAGGCAGCCAGTGGGAGCTACTCCAGTGTATGTTTGGAACAGGATTCTGGGTCAACTTTCCAAGCAGCTCAGCTTAATGTTCATTGCTGCTATATTTATCCTGATTTTCCACTAAACACACAGACACACAACACAAACATGCAGTGCTCCAGGTGTATAACCACCACACTGGACACAAAACAAAGGAAGGCCATTTCCCCCCACATAGACTGTTACAGTGCTCTTATTCCACTTCCAACACCCAGTGCAGTTCTGGGGTTTGTAGTTTCCTGAGGCCAAAGAGCTTTCTGGTTGAGAATTCTAAATGCCCCTCCCTAAACTGCAAACCCCAGGATTGCACAGGATGTTGAAAGCGGAATAACAGCACTACAACAAGTGTGGTGCAGAAATGGCTGAAGCCACAATCAGGTTGATGGGACATTGTAGTACTTCCATGTGCACACACATTTGGGTGTACATACAGTTGTACATTATTGCCATTTAGCACAAGGGTTGAGTAACACAAGCAGGTCATAATTCTGAACGAGATGTATACTACAAAAACAAACAGAGAAAATGAAGGCCATCCGAAAAAAACCTACCAACCGACAACTCCTAGAGGGTCAGGAAATAATATATCTGTATTGGCCACTGAAGTGGACAGGAAATGCCAAATGCGTCTGGTCGTTTGTTTTTTTAAAAATGGCTTATTTATAGAATCTTTTATTAGTCTTCTGCTATTGTTGAGATTCATGTCTAGCTGACCTTCGCCTGTGTAGGCTTATATCCCTCTTGTACCTTCTCTCACTCTCTCCCTACACACAGATACACACACACACATGCCAAAAAGTAAATCACCTGTATTCATCATTTCCTGACTGTTTGGGAGTGGTGAGTGCTGCAATCCGTGCAATGCAACCCTGCTTTAGGATCTCAGCCTATAAGCCGTGAATAGGGCTGATATAGGACGGGGGAAGCTGAAGCAAATTACTAGGGATCTGGGGCCCAGAGAGAGCCCTGAGTCCTGGCGACGTTGCATATGCTTTTGTCCTTGGAGCAGAACAGCCCCAAGTCCTGCATTTTTTGATCGCGAAGAGAGGATGGCAGCTGTGTTCACAACAGACCAACCTTGGAGTATTTGACATGCAGCAGAATGGCATCCCAGAATATGGTGGGCATCCATCTGTTGCAAGTGAAATTGGTCCCCACTCTCCTTGTTCTGCACTCTACCATACTTTCCAACTCTCCAAGTTTGGCAGGTTAATCCTCTGCCGTCTCACTTTCTCCCCTGCATTTTAAATGTCCCAATTTCTCTTTTCTCTTCCTGCTTGTCTTCAGCTTAATTCCATTGCTGCAAACTAAGTGGAAATTGTAAAAGTAGCTTGCATTCAGTTAACTCAGCAAGGTGGAGGGGTGAAATCTGGCCCCATGCAGGAGGCTCCGGCCAAAGCAAACTCCTGCAGACTCTCTAAGCTTCCTCATAGAATCATAGAATTGAATCATAGAATCACAAAGCTGGAAGAGACCCCCCAGGGCCATCTAGTCCAGCCCCCTTCTGCCGTGCAGGAAGACACTATCAGACAAACCTTTTGACAAATGGTCATCTAGCCTTCCTTTAAAAACCTCCAAAGAAGGAGGCCATTTCTGTACTAGATTGTTATAGTGCTATTATTCCACTTTCAGCATCCTATGGAATCCTGGGGTTTGCAGTTGAGGGAGGGGCCTTTAGAATTCTCAGCGAGAGAGCTCTTGGACCTGGCCGGTTGCTATGGAAATGAGGCCTAGCAGCAAGGAGGAGGCCAGTATGTTTCCCCCAGGAACTCAGCCTCTGCATGTTAATAACTCTGAATACAGACTGGATTGGAGAATATGGAGAAAAATTACAGGTACTGGACAAGACAGTTTGGGGAATTAGAGACACAGGATCTCAAATCTTTCTGACAAGTATTACCTATGAGAAAATAAAATCCTGGTCAATGCCAGGTATATACACTAGTCATATTCATATATATATATATATATATATATATATATAAAATCAAAGAATGCGTATGTTCGTGAAGTACACAGTGCTATCACTTTTGCTGGTGCAAGGCTGTGGGCAAAATGTTGCACTTTGCAAGGCTCCTCTCTGATCCAACAGTGGGGATTATGAACCCGGTTGTGTCCCTTTTCGAAAAAAGAGAAGAGGGAATTGCTGGCAGAAGCTATTTGAGCGAGGGGGTGGTGGGTAGAGGGAAAAGCCAGCTGACCATTTGGCCTTCATTTGGAAGGAAAGGACTGGACACTTGTTGTGTGGGATCAGAAAGACTTGCAGGCCAAGCAAGAGATATCCTGTTTTTCATCCCTGCTCAGTGTCATTGCATTTTTATTGTGCAATTTTGGGCTGGGACCAACGACAGCACAAAAGCATTGGAAGTCTCAGGCCATTTCCGCACTAGACTGTCATAGCGCCATTATTCCACTTTCAACATTCTATGGAACCCTGGGGTTTGCAGTTTAGGGAGGGGCCTCAAAGGGAAACCCCAGGATTCCATAGGATGTTGAATGTGGAATAATAGCTCTATAACAGTCTAGTGCAGAAATGGCTCAAGAGTTCTTTTTCCTGCAGAACACATGAGGAATGCAAGATCAGTCCTACATCTTGGAAAGGTGACAACCAAATTCTGTACTCCAAAAAAAAAAGTCATCTTTCGAAGCTCTGACTCAGCACGTGGGATTTGAATAATGCATCCTCTCCAAGTGGCCTGGGTTGGCAAGGGGAGTCCTGATTAATCTTCTGCTTTCTTATATTTCTTGCATTTTCCAGCTGCTTTTTAAATCTCCCGATTTCTTTCTCCTCCTCTCACCTTCACCATTTGCCCTTGGCTTATTTCCATTGCTGCAAACTGAACTTTGTCGACACAGAAGTCCAGGAAAACATTTCAGGGTTAGGTAGGACTAGAAGGGTGTTTGATGGGGATTTTTTTGACAGCAGAAAAGAGCCACCTTTTCTGACGCACGGAGGGAAAAAAATAGCTGTGTGTATAGAATCCAATTGTAGTTTTCAAAGTAATAGCCATGTTAATCTCTTGCTGCATAAAAAAGAGGAAGGCATGGACAAGGGGAAAAGGAAATGTGGCAGAACTTTTAAGACTAATTGGTTTTTATTTTTGTATGAGCTTCCATGGTTATAAACCTACTTCTTCTAATGCAGTACTTACAAACTCATTCTATCCGTCATGTGGTCTTCTTTTCTCTTTATGATTGTGAAATCTGGACAGTGAAAAAGGCTGACAGGAAGAGAATCAACTCATTTAAACTTTGGTGTTGCAGAAGAGATATCATGGACTGCTGAAAAGACAGATACAGGATGGGGAAATAGCTGACTTGAAAATTGCATGTGTGAAAGAGATCTCAGACTCTTAGTAGACCACAAGCTGAACATGAGACAACAGTGTGATGCAGCAGCTAAAAAAGCTAGTGCGATTCTGGGCTGCATCAATAGGACTATTGTGTCTAGCTTAAGGAAAATGATGGTACCACTCTATTCTGCTTTGGTCAGACCCCACCTGGAATCCTGTGTCCAGTTTGGGTCACCACCGTTCAGGAAGGACATAAAGAAGATGGAACACGTCCAGAGAAAGACAACCAAAATGGTAAAAGGTCTGGAAGCCATGGAGCCCTGTGAGGAGTGGCTTAGGTTGCTGGGGATGTTTAGCCTGACGAAAAGAAAGTTGTGTGCTAACATAATAGCAATGTCAAAATATTTGAAGGCATGCCATGTTGAGGATCGAGCAAGCTTGTTTTTTGCTGCTCCGGAGACTGATGGCTTCAAATTACAGGAAAAGAGATTCCACCTACATATCAGGAAGAACTTCCTGACAGTATGAGATGTTTGAGAGTGGGATACGCTGCCTGGGAGTGCGGTGGAGTCTCCTTCTTTGGAGGTTTTTAAGCAGAGGCTGGATAGCCTTTTGCTGGAGGTGCTTTGAGTGTATCATCCTGCCTGGCAGGATGGGGCTGGACTGGATGGTCCATGTGGTATAGAATCGTAGAATCATAGAGTTTGAAGAGACTCCAGGGGCCATCCAGTCCAACCCCCTTCTGCCATGCGGGAACCCACATCAAAGCCCTCCCTTTGACAGATGGCCATCCAGCCTCTGCTTAAATACCTCCGAAGAAGGAGGAGACTCCACCACACCCCACGGAGGCAGCAGCAGATTCCACTGCCGGACAGCCCTGACCGTCAGGAAGTTCTTCCTGAGGTTTAACTGGAATCTCCTTTCCTGCACCTTGAATCCATTGCTCCTGTCTTTGGAGCACCAAAGCAAATCCAGCCACAATTCTCACTAGAAACCCAACCGAGGCTGTTGTGCTTTGGACGTGTCTTGAGACAACGCAAGTCACTGGAAAAAGATGATAACGTTTGCTGGAGGGGAAGGCAGTACGAAAGGAGGGACACCCCCTTACGGCTGGATCGCTTCCACCAAGGAAGCCTTCGCGCTTAGGAAAGACCTGAACAGAGGGTTTAAGAGCAGGGTCTCTTGAAGGTCTCTCTCATTCATAGGGGTACCATAAATCCAAGCTGACTTGACAGCAAGTAACAGCAAATTACAAATAAATATTTTTCCTCGAGAACTAACTAAAATAACCAATGGGATTCTGGCTCCTGTTTTGGATCTTCTGCACAGGCAGGAACCTAAATATATCCGGTTGGCCTTGACAGTTATGACTGTGGCCTTTGCAAACTCAGCTCCCAGGGGCTCAGAGATCTCACACAATACTTGGCAGGCAGGCACGTGAACGAAAGCGCCTCTTCCTGCGACAGGTGTCCCTTTGCGCTCTTTGCACTGTCTCCTATTCACTCGCTCTTGGAACCGGCCTGGGCTTGCTCAGTGGAGCTTTTTGGGAGTGAGCCAAAGCCAAGCAGTGGGTATTTTTTGCTCTCTCTCTGTTTCTCTCTCTGTTTCTCTCTCTCTTGCCCCTAGTCAGCTGCTTCTCTCAGCCAGGAGGCTGCTGGCATGGGACAGACAACTCTCAGCCTCTTTGTCTTCCCATTTTCCAGAGGGAATCTGAGCCGGGTGGGCCGGAGGCTGCCAATAAAAGGCAATAATTGCCAACTGGGACCTAAATTTAGATGCTAAACAGGTGGTGAGTCCAGAAACAGTATGAAAGCTGTTTGGGGAGGAAGGAATGAGGCCCCAACGAGGGAGACGGGTGGCCCCAGTGCTTCTGCTATCCAGTTATTGTGGCGAAATGGAGAATCATAGAATCGTAAAATTGAAGTGGACCTAAAGGTCGGCAGATTTGTTTCCTTGTTTGCTTTTAGTGTGCCATTGGACACAAAATGTGCAGTTTTCCCATTTGTATCTCTCAAGTTTCAGACTTAACAATGGATCCCAGCACAGCTGTAACACACAGGACTTTTTGACCTGGCCCATTTTTTAAAAAAATCAACAAAGGAAGATTACATATAAAAGCAAAAGAAAATGTAATATCATGAAGTAGGTTATTCAAATAAGACTATAATTATGTAATTCACTGTCAATATAAATAATGTAAAATGTTTAATTAGAAAAAACAGAAAAACACAAATGTGCAGCTGTTGGGGGAAATGTGTGGTTTTAAATCTGAGAATTTGCAGTTGGAAAAATGAGAGAGAGATTAAGGCCAAGATCCAAGGTCATTTCGGCACAACATAGGCCATTTCCGCATTAGACTCGTATAGCACTATGATTCCACTTTCAACCTAAGGTCCCTCCTTGAACTGCAAACCCCAGGATTCCATAGGAGGTTGAAAGTGGAATCATAGTGCTATACCAGTCTAGTGTGGAAATGGCCCCAAATGCCCAATGGTGGAATTTTTGTTGATGCTGTTCTTGTTATTGCGTGCTCTCAAGACTTTTCTGATTTATGGTGACCCCAAGGTGAAGCTTTCACATGAGGCTGAGAGTGTGTGATGCACCCAAGGTCACCCAGTGGGTTCCCATGGCCAAGCCAGGAACTGAACCCTAATTCCAGGGTCATAGTTCATTAGTCAAATCGTTATACCATGCTAGTGTCTATCTGTACCCAATGCCAATGCAGCATGATGCATGTGGCTCGGAGTTCAACACCTGTCCTTCACCACCTGTTCTGCAAAGGCCATGCGCAAAGGCAAGACACGAAGGGCTTTCTTGGCAAGATTTCTTCCTAGAAGGTTTAGCACCATTGCATTCTTCTGAGGCTGAGAGAGTGCAGCTCTTTCAAGGCCCTTCCATGGCCAAGCAGGGATTTGCACTCTAGTCTCTTAGACCATTTCTGCACTTTATAGTGTTATTATTCCACTTTCAGCCTCCTATGGACTCCAGTTTAGGGAGGCGCATTTTGAATTTTCATCCAGAGAGCTCTTTGCCCTCAGGAAACTACAAACCCCAGAATTTCACAGGAGGTTGAAAGGGGAATAATAGCACTAGAACAGTGTAGGGCAGAAGAGGCCTTGAAGTCCTCATCACGCTGGGTCTTTTTTTTTTTTTTTGGTGAGCTGCCATTGCTTGAACTATTCCACCCAGTGAGCAGCACAAAATCCAAGTTCCCTGAAAATGAAGCCATTCTCTAGCTCTCATGCCTTTGGACAGCCAAAACGCTTTAAGAAAAGGAACGCCTCTGTGGGGATGCTAACAGCTCAGCACAGAAAGCTCTTGCAGTAACTGAATGTGGTTTTCCTTGATGGGGAATCTGGAGACAGAGCATCAACCACCCCTATGAAGGTGCATTTGGCTATTCTCGGCCAACGACTGCTCAATGGGCCACTGCGTGACATTCAGAGTTTCACAACAAACCTGCAACATCGCTGCTCCACACTGGGAAATAAACACCACCCTGCTCTCACCTGAGAAGACAAGGCTGAATTTCAGAGGCTGCCGACACCGCCGGGGGCCTGGGGCCATCAGCTCTGCTGGTTCCCCCAGAAACAAGGGGGAGCAATTGCTCCGGGGGGCAAAAATTTCCACTCCCCTCCCATACCAGGGGCTCTGATGCCATTACAGCAAACTGGAGGACAACAGCAGTGACCTTCAGTTTGATTTTGCCTTATTTCTTTTAGCAGATTTACGCCTGGGTTTCGCCCAGTTTTGAGAGGTTTTGGCTGTGTGTGTCACAGAGGCATAAATCAGGCCAGATTGCTTTATTTTGGGATATTTAGGTGGTGGTGATTTGGGGATGACTTTCCACCGATTTTTTTTTTTTTTTAGAAAATACCTAGGAACCTTAATTGTTGTAGGCTTCTTGGAGAACTGGAAAAAGGGTTGCCCTACCCCTGACCTAGAAGAATGCAGTTGTTCTCCACACGTGTGGACAGATTCACCTGCAGGGGAACTAGCATACCCCTCAACACTTCACAGATGAAAACTAGGGCCATTTCCGCACTAGCCTGTTATCGCGCTATTATTCCACTTGCGACATCCTATGGAATCCTGGAGTTTGCAGTTTCAGGAGGGGCTGGCCAGCTTGCAGCAATGGGAATAAAATGAGGACAAAGAGGGAAATTGAGAGGAGGAGAGAGAAACTTATAGACATTTGAAAAGCAGCTGAAAAAATTGGGATGACAGAAGATTAATCAGGACTGTCACTGCCAGATTTGGATAGTTGGAGTATGTAGATTAGCCAGGGGTCTGCGGGGATGGGATAAGTTGTACAACTCATGGAGAAGGACTGGAACCCATGAAGCCCTTTGGGGACCGGCTTAGGAGGCTGGGAATGTTTAGCCTGGAAAACAGAAAAAATTAGAAGTGATATGACAGCACCATCCTTAAATATCTAAAGAGAAGTCATGTAGAAGACAGAGCAAGCCTGTTTTCCAGGGGTCCAGAGGTCCAGGACACGGAGCAATGGATTCAAACTCTAGGAGGGTAACTTCTTGGTTACCCTCCTCTGAACACCTTCCAGCTTGTAAATGTCCCTACAATCACAGCATCTTAAAGTTGGCAGGGACCACAAAGGCCATCTAGTCCAACCCCCTGCCATGCAGGAATACACAAAGTATTCCTGGAAGATGCCTATCCAAATTCTGCTTAAAGACCTCCAAAGATACTCCAACTTCTACATGATACCCCTTCAGGTATTTAAATATGGCTATCATGTCACCTCTCAGTCTTCTCCAAGCTAAACATCCCCAGCTCCCTAAGCCATTCCTCGTTGGACTTGTTAGTTTCCTGACCTTTGATCATCTCAGTTGTCCTTCTCTGGACATGTTCTAGCTTGTCAATATCATTCTTGAAAGCTGTGGTTCCCAGAACTGGACACAGGATTCCAGGTGAGGTCTCACCAAAGCAGAATAGAGTGGGACTATTTCTTCCCTTGATCTGGAAATGATACCCCTGTAGATGCAGCCTAGAACCTACACCCAGGGAAATGTCAATTATCTTCTAGAGCTTACTCTCAGTTCATGTGGTGCATGGAAGTCTTTTAAAAAACATCTTTCTGTTGGGACGTTTTTGTGCTTTAAATCCTTCTTTAGGACTCATTTGTGTTTGCCTTGCTGTGAGTTTCCTCCCATTAGCCACCATGACTGCTGCTCTTTTGGTTGAAGCTTAGATACAAAACAAACACATAAATGCATAGGATTACACAGTTTCACAACGAGCCCATGGTATTTGCCCCATCACACTGATAGGGTTTACCCAGTGCGTGCTGTTCTCCATGCTCCTCTCTCTCAGTGTGATGCCCAAGCCTTGGGCAATGACACGCAAGGAGGAAACTTCTCTGAACCGTCCTGTGGAAGTGTGTCCGAGGGTTCCAGCGAGCCTGGAAGAAATACCTGCTGGGCTCTCAGAGAAGTATCTGGCTCCAGATTATTTTTAGGCTGATCATGGCTGTGGGAACTTTGTTTTTGCCAAATAAGGGCACTGCAGCTCAGCATCGGGCAGAGAAGGGACTGCCACAAAAGCCACCTTCAGCATGGGGCAGCAGCTGCTTTGACCAGCTGGCATGCCAGAAGTGGAGGGGGAGGCAAAGCAGAACTTGATTCACTGTGGTGAGATGGCCTGATACGACCAATGGGATCTCTAGATAATGGACTATGAGCACAGAGTAGCAATGATGGTGATGACGATGATGATGATGATGATGATGGCATATGTATTGCAGTTAGAGATTCATAACCTGGGCTTGCATAGAATCCTGGAATCACAGAAACCTGGAGGTGGAAGAGACCACCACAAGGGCCATCCGTCCAACTCCCTTCTGCCATGGAGGAAGACACTGTCAAAGCGCTCCTTTTGACAGCTGGCCATTTTTGTATGTTTTTATGATACTGTATCCATTTTATATTGGTAAACCACCTTGAATGCAAATCTTGGGGGCATAAAGGCAGGGCATAAATAAAGATAATAGAATCCAAGTGTTCTATAGTTGGAAGAGACCCCAGGGGCCATCCAGTCCAACTTCATTCTGTCATGCAGGAATATACCATCAAAACACTCCCTTTGACATATGGCTGTCCAGCCTTTATTTAAAAATCTCCAGAGAAGGAGACCCTAGCACACTCTATTGAGACTGCAATGGATTCCACTGTGAAACTGCTCTTACCCCGAGGAGGTTCTTCTTGAGGTTTAGGTGGAATCTCTTCTCCTGGAGTTTGAAGCCATTGCTCCACAGTGTCCTGGTCTCTGGAGCAGCAGGAAACAAGTTTGCTCCATCTTCCAGATGGCATCCCTTCAAATATTTAAATATGGCTATCATGTCCCCTCTTAACCTTCTCTTCTTCTGGTTAAACATAACCAGCTAACAAAGCTGGTCCTCAGAGGGCTTCATGGTTTCCAGGCCTTTGACCATTTTGGCCACCTTCCTCTTTCTGTCCAAGGTACTGAAATGAAGGGTTCAGCAAGTTGATGAGTTCCTTTAAAACAGTGGTTCTCAACCTGTGGGTCCCCAGATGTTTTTGGACTTCAGCTCCCAGAAGCCCTGAGCATTGACCATAGTGGCTGGGGCTTCTGGGAGCTGAAGTCCACAAACATCTGGGGACCCACAGGTTGAGAACCACTGCTTTAAAAGTTGGGCTAAAATTTGAAACTCGCCATTCCCATGGACATGAAAGCTGCATGGGCACATTGCTGCACCAGGGTGTGGTGGCTTCCTTGAGATCCAGTGGCTTGAATCCAGGTGGGAAGAAGGGCTAAATGAGGATAAGTGGGGGCACAGGCCTTTCTGATTCTTGCTAAGAGGAGTGAACTGGAGCAAAGGGGCAAAAGCAATGTGATTCTGGACTGTATTAACAGGAGTCCAATGCCTAGGTCAAGGGAAGTGATGGTGCCCCTCTATCTGCTTTGGTCAGATTCTACCAGGAGTCCTGCGTCCAGCTCTGGGCACCACAATTCAAGAAGGATATGGACAAGCTGGAGCGAGTCCAGAGGAGCGGGACCAAAATGGTGGAGGGTCTGAAAGCCATGACGCCCTATGAGGAGAGGCTTAGGGAACTGGGGATGTTTAGCCTGCAGAAGAGAAGGTGAAGAGAAGGGGACGTGAAAACTGTGTTGAAATTTTTGAAGGGACGTCATATGTCAAAAACTTTATGGGACGCTTTGTTGTTTTTATTGAACTGTTTCAAGAGTTTTTGAAATCCTTTTTTAGGCATATTTTTTAAAATTATTTAAGTATTATGGCCTGTTTAATTCTGTTTTAGTGTTGACTTTTATATTTTGTTTCTTAGTCATATCACATTTATTTGAAAGTTGTCTTGGGTCCCGATTTTGCAGATATAAATAACAATAGCTTCCACAGCAGCAGCAGCAACAACATTTTTTTCGGCAACAGAAAGTCACGAGGCATCACTTCATGTTCGCTTCCTTTTTTAGAAAAAGGCCTCTTCAAGGCCTAAAAGGGCCTAAAAATGGAGGTGCAGGGAAAGGTGACGGTAATGCCCCCAAGGCCCAGAGGATTTTTAGTGGCAAGGAGGTGAATATCTTTTGACCTCAGGGGTCTGTAGGAAGCTGTCAAAAATGGTCCGTATCCAAATAGAAAAAAAAAAAATAGGATTTCAATTTGGAATGTCCCCTGAATTGTACTTGTTATCAATGATGAATGAAGATTTAGAGAAAAAAGCAGGGAAATTGATATTTTATATGTCGGCTGCAGCTAGATTGTTAATTGCCCAAAATTGGAAACAAAAGATCCTCCCCTCTTCAAATGATTGGGAACTGAAACTCTTTGACATGATGCAAATGGATAGATTTACAAACATATTGAAAGGAATTAATATAGAAACATCTGTCAAAGATTGGGAAAGAGTAATAACATATTTCAGAAATCAATGGTCGGATATTAAGATGGTTAATATTGACTTTTTTTTAAAAAAAAAAAGTGGAGTGATAAGCAGGGAACTGTGAACTAATATGTGACTACAGGCAATTGAATTATTATTCGGGTATTATATTACCTCTCATCCGGGGGGAAGCCAAGATGGTTGGATAAGGTATGAATGTATGAATAATGTTAATTAAAAGAGGAATGATTTTGTATAAGTCATAATTTTGTATAAGATATAAATTTTGTATGCTTGTTTTAATAATAAAAAAAATTGGTCCCTAACAGGGAGACTTTGCTGTTAGCAGGGGTTGGACTAGGTGACCTTTAGGTATAACTTCCAGGTTTAGGATTCCGTGAATTAGTACTGATCTCTTGCTATGCATATATCGACAGATGGCTAGGTGGCCATCTGTCAAAGGAAGGGCTTTGGTGGTGCCTTCCTGCACGGCAGAAAGGGGTTGGATGGGATCGCTCTTGGAGTCTCTTCCAACTCTATTGGTTCTATGAAAAGCTAGGATGGATTATGCCCTTTCTCCCATTTTGTTTTTAAAGGAACATAGTTCAGTTTTAAAATAGACATTTGGGGAAAATGGCCTTCAAATATTGTGAATGTTACAGGCCAATGGTCCCTGGTGGCTTCCGTGTCACTGGACTGGTAAATCCATTCCAGGAATCAGCCTCACCTTCAACGGAGCTCTCCAAGATGCTGCAGGCTAGCTTCCCAATAGGATCAGCCCCTGGGATAGCTGCATTAAAGTCCACCGTAAAGCCCGGAATGGAATGAGTGGCCCCACTGAGTTGGATCACCAGCTGCACTTGCTAGGGGGTAGGTTTAAAAAGTTAGGGCCCCATCCCCAGGCATGGTGCTTTTGTCAAAACTGTCCCCTTCCACTGTGTCTCTGCAAGAGCATCATTCATCAGTGAGCATTGACGGGACGCTGGACCCCTCCGGTGAACCCAGAGCTAAAGGTCCCTGTGAGGCTGCAACGGCCAGGCAACCTTGTCCCTTTTTGTCCTTTCCTCGGAGTGCAGCAGCAAGCGACAAGGTGATTCATGAGTCCTGAGCGTTTAAGCAAACCGGCACCAGATGCTACCTTAATCAGATCTCCATTTTGCTGCTTTTAACTATGTTACAAATTAAGGTCCGTCTTCTGGGGAGCTGGGCAGGAGGCAGGAACAGACGCCTTGCGCTCACAGCAGGGAACTGGCATGTGACATTCCCAGCTGGCAACGTCTCCTGGCCGCAGAGAGATCAAGGGACTGCAAGTTCACCTGCTCCAGCCTCACTGAAATTGGTGGGAGGTGGACAGGATTTGAGATTGGGGCTAATCAAGGGTGGTGGGAGCTGGAAGGACTGGAGAGGAATGACTGAAGGAGATGCGGATGTTTGCTTTGGAGAAGAGAGGACTGACAGGTGACCTGATACAGCCAGCTTCAAGAATCTCAAGGGAAGTCATGTGGAAGATGGAGAAATCTTGTTTTCTGCAGCTCTAAAAGCTAGAACATGAAGCAATGCATTCAAAGTGCAGGAAAAGAGATTCCACCTAAACATTAGGATGAACTTCTTGGCTATAAAAGTTGTTCCACAGTGGAATCTGCTGCTGCCTCAGTGGAGTGTGGTGGAATCTCCTCTTTCTTTGGAGGATTTTAAAGAAAGGCTGGATGGCCATCTATTGCAAATGCTTTGATGGTGTCTTCCTTCATCGCAGGATGGCACTGGACTCCGTGGCCCTTGCAGCCTCTTCCAACTCTACGATTTTATGATGCCATGTTGGGGGGTGGGATTTGTGGATCCGCTCTGGGTTTAAAGTCTGAACTTTAAGATTGAGATGCTACAATGAATTGGTAGAATCTACTTCCTCTTGCTACAAGGAGCCCTGGTGGCACAGTGGTTATCTGCTGGTGCTGCAGCCACAAGGTTGTGAGTTCGATCCTGCCGGGCTCCGGGTTGACTCAGCCTTCCATCCTTCCACAGGTCGGTAAAATGAGTACCCAGCTTGTTGGAGGCAATTAGCTTACAAGATTGTAAACCACTTAGGGAGTGCTTAGCACTGATAAGCAGTACAGAAATGTAATTGCTATTGCTAGCTGCTGTTGCTAAGCGTAACCCACCTCCTTGCAGCTGGGTCCTCCCCAGGGCCATTTGGTGGCTGGGAAAAGAGCAGGGAGGAGCGCAGTAAGGCAGCATCCACCTCGGTACCTGGGGGCATAAAAATCATGTCATTTTTGGGGGACACCAAGGAGGTCCAAAGTGGGGTCTTATTCGTTGTACATCCAACTGCAAAAACACAGTGGGATGCCGACTGGCCATTGGGGCTCAAAGCAGCTCACAGTTTTTTAAAATGATACAATTAAAAACACAAAAAATGAATAGTTAAGATAGATTTAAACTATTTACAGTATTAAAACAGTAATACTTCATTTAAAAAATGCAATTAAAAAGACAAAAATCTCTTAAGAACAACTAAAACAATCCAGCACCTCCCAGCCCACTCTTTAAAATCTTTCTGTTTTAAAATACCTGCCTGAATAAAATAGTTTTATCCTACTGCTGGAAGGAAAGCAAGGAGACGGCCATTCTGCTTTCCCTGGGAAGGAAGTTCCAGAGCTTGGGGGTAGCCACTGAGAAGGCCCTGTCTTGCGTCCCCACCAGCTGTGCTTGCGATGGTGGTGAGAATGAGAGAGGGGCCTCTCTGGAGGATCTCAGACCCGGGCCGGCTCAGATGTCACCCTGATTTCTGGGGTCCCTTGGGGGACACCTCAATGTGCTCCACGTGATGGGGAATGGGAACTAGCCAGAGCACGAGCAGTAGCCATGCAAGAGGCAGGGTAACCTAGCACCCAGTTTTTATGGGGTCAGGCCAAGCCAAAAACCAAACGAAAATGTCTAATAAATGATTTTATTGAATAAAAGTCTCACACACGAACGCAGTCACTCACACACTCACTCGAGACCTATTAAGAAGCAAAAGAGAGGAAACTGGATGGGGAATATTGAAGGGGTTGTAGCTGCGGTGATACTGGACCTTTGTCCTGAAGTCCTTGCTCCGGGAAAAACAGCGGAGAAGTGGGGCTCAGCACGGAGAGGGCTGAGGGGACCACTCAACGGACGGAGCAACCGTCAGCTGGGATCCAAAGAACTGCTCAAAAACTGGGACTCTTTGTAGGGGGGAAAGTACCTGGAGGACTAATCCTTTCCCGGGGAGAACAAGGGGTGTTGCAACGGGAAAGAAGCTCCACCATGGCAATTTCCTTTGTGTGATGGGATTGCAAGGTGTTGCCAAAGTCTCAGGATCTTCGGCTGTGTTAGTTTGTGGTGTGACTTCATGTAAACGGTCCTCGCCTGATGGAATATTTGCTCAGCTTGGGGCAGACACGCTAATCGCCTCAAGTCAGCTTCCTGGGGCTGAGGACCCTTTGTTTATTGTGGGTTTGCCCATCTTGAGGTCTCCTGGGGCTACGTGACGGGGGATTTTACTGACCTGACCTGGTTTTCAATCGTTTGAGCATTGCTGCCTATGTGACCATCCGGGTGACCTCTCAGGCACATGGAATCATATTTTAATATCAAAGTTGTAGACCCCGGGATAGGGTTTTCCAGTGAGGTAACACAGACAGGGCGATACAGTCTGCCAAGTAACCCGGACTTGAGTCATAGATGGCTCTATAGGCCATAAATGACTGGAGGGACCAGCTCTGTGACTGGGAGGTTGGTGGCAAAGGCAGGAGGTCATTGTGGATGGAGATGCTGGATACCTCTGTCTGCAACACTGGTAAAAAAAAGACATGTGCAGGTGGAATGTGACACTGACTTATTGGAATAGAAGATAATGCTCAGTGAAGTGGGAGGCCACAAGACCAGAGGGAGACCACATCACAAGTAGACTGATTCAATTAAGGAAGCCCTGAGTTTGCAAAACCTGAACAGGATGGTTGATGTCTGGGGCTCTTGGAAGCCTCTCATTCTCCAAGTAACCATGATTTGTAGCCAGCTTGATGGAAATTACAACAGCAAATGCCCTCTTCTTTGGGAATAATGTTAAAAAGCTTCTTTGGGAAGGTTAAGAGGGGACATGATAGCCATGTTTCAATCTTGAAGGGATGTCATGTTGATGAGGGAGCAGGCTTGTTCTCTACCGCTCCAGAGACCAGGACAAGGAGCAATGGATTCAAGCTGCAGGAAAGGAGATTCCACTTGAGCCTTAGGAAGAACTTCCTGATGGTCAGAGCTGTCCAGTGGTGGAATATGCTGCCTCGGAGCGTGGTAGAGTCTCCTTCTTTGGAGGTTTTTAAGCAGAGGCTGGATGGCCATCTGTTGGGAATGCTTTGATGGGTGTTCCTGAATAGCAGGGGATTGGACTTGATGGCCCCTGGGGTCTCTTCCAACTCTATGATGTTATGATTCTATGTGCAAATCCCATCAGTGAAAAGCCAGATTAAGGGGTCTGAGAGTAAATCAAGCCTGAACACGGTCTAGAAGTCAAGAGGACCAAATGGAAGCTGTAATCTTTGGACATATCATTAGACTATGTGACTTACCAGAGGAGACAATAATGCTCAGTAATGCAGAAGGCAGCAGGAGAGGAGGAAGACTGCGCTACAGGTGGATCGACTCAGTCAGGAAGCCATAGGCTTTTGTCCACCAGAGATCATGGTGGTCTCTCTCCCATACATTTGCCATATATCAAAGCTGATTTGATGGCACAAAACAATGTCATCAACAGCATTCCAGCCCAAATAAGCTACCTGAGGTGTTGAAAATTTGGAGTGAGGGTTCAGTGGCTTGGATCACTCCTTTAAAACTGAGACTATGACCCAGAATGGATTCACAACCCCATTGATGTTGGAGTCAACAGCTGTTGTTGGGGTAGATGGACAGAAGATAGACAGTATTGTTCTTATTTGGTGAGAATTATGCTCCAAATCCAAGGGGAAGGGTCTTGCAGAGTGATTATGACACTGGTCATGATGACGAGACAATTGGAGGTTTGATTTTAAATTCTTTATTTACTTGGATAACCAATGTAGCTAGTCTGTGAAGTATTTCCCTCTCTCTGCATTAGCAATCAGTGGCATAAAATTGATGTTGTTGAATATTGTCCTGAGATTCTTGGATGCAGGGCATGATATAATTTAAATCATAGGTAGGTAAGCTGATGACAGAAAGGTATAGACAGATAAACGTGGCTCAGCACAGTGACATGATTAGATGCCCCAGTGGTTTACATTGATCGAATGTTCACATTAACTGGCACAGTAAAAGTGAGCTTGAAGCCACTGCATAATTTCTCCAGGAAATAACTTTGCAAAGACCAGAGTCAGTGAAGAGGAAACCTAATATTAAATAACGGTGCAATCGATATCCTAGGGGGAGGAGAGGTCCAGAAATACTCAACAGTGTAGATAGTCAATGAACAATTTCCTTTGTAGAGATTTGGTGATTTGTTTTAGTTTTTATTCCTGGCCAGAGCAGGCAATTTGTAGAATTCTGTAATCAAGACAAAGGAGTCTATAATAAACATCAAACACTAAAGAAAAATAAACAAGAAATGAACATTACTTTGCAATCCTGATTGTTAAAACTGAGGGGCTGTTCACTTTGCTCTCCATAGAATCATAGAATTGTAGAGTTGGAAGAGACCACAAGGGCCAATGAGTCCAACCCCCTGCTATGCAGGAAAACACCATCAAAGCATTCCCAACAGATGGACGTCCAACCTCTTGTTAAAAACGTCCGAAGAAGGAAGAGATTCCATCACACTCCACTGAGGCAGCTGCATATTCCACTGTCCAGCTGCTCTTACCCTCAGGAAGTTCCTCCTAATGTCTAGATGGCATCTCTGTTCCTGGATTTTTGAGCCTTTGCTCCATGTCCTAGACTCTGGAGCAGCAGAAACCCACCTTTCCTCATCTTCCAAGACTGCAGTGAGGAAAGAAAGAAAGAGGCACTTCAGTCTTGGAGGTGTTGTTCGTAAAGTCTGGAATCCTGAGAGTGATGGGACCTAGAGTAGTATAGAACAGTATAAAGGGATCAAGACCAGGCCTCTACAGAGTTTCTCTTGGTGCCCTTTGAGTTACTAGCTAGTCTGCTTTGTTATTAACAGCTATTTATAAAATAGACTTTTAAGCTGGTACCTGGAAATTAGGGTACCAGCTGTTACCCCACTGGCATGCCTTATCCCGGGGACTATAAATTTGATATCAAATATGCCCGCCATGCCAGAGAGGTTGCCCAAATGGGTATATAGACAAAGGCGTCAAACGACCAAAAATAGGTCAGGCCAGGAAAATCCCCTGTCACATTCCCCTCGGGGACCTCAGGCTAAACACGTCCTCATGAACCAAGGGTTTTCAGCCAACCTGAGTGGATTATTGGGTTTTCCCCAGGTTGAACAACTCCAACATTAGTAAACCCTGCACTGGATCTGCATAAGTCAATCATGCAAACTACCAAGTTGCTATTGTGCGGCATCCCTCCCTTGGTTTTGGCCATGGTTCTTCTCAGGAGAGGGCCTGCCCTCGGGGTACGTTCTGCCCTATAAGTAGTCCTAGTTTTTGAGGGTCTCTTCGGAGAACTCCCCACCACGCTCGCAGACTGGCATTCTGTTAGTCGAATGATCCCCTCAGCGGCTTTTCTTCGCTGAGCTCCGTCTTTCTCGCTGCTTCCCAGAGTGAAGACTTCAGGATAGGTGCATTATTACCGCCTTTACCCTCTCTCTGCTGAATCCCCTATCAATTTTCACCTCTTTCCCTTCTTGATAGGCCTTGTGTGTGTGAGTGAATGAGTGCATTGGTGCATGAGAACACATTCATTAATACAAACCATTCATTAGCATATTTGTCTAGCTTTTTGCTTGGTCTGACTCTGTAAAAATTGGGTAAAAGATTTCTGCTGGGTTACCCTGCCCCTCGTTTTGCTATTGTGACTGCTACGCTAATTTCCCCAATCTTTGCATTTTGGAGTGAATCAAGGTGTCCCCCATGGGACCCCCAGAAGTCAGGGTAACACAGCCTTAAAAAGAAGCAGCTTGACCTGGGAGGCATAAAGACAGAGAGGAAGGAACTGATTACAAAGGAGACAGTATGGCCAAGTTCCCAGAATGTGTTGGAAAATTCTGGTATTCCCTCTCCTCCCACCTCTTGTTCTAGGTAGGACAAATGGGGTTTAGCTAACATAGGGTTAATTTTCCTTTGTGTGTAAAAACCCTCAGCCTCTCACCTAAAGTCTCAACTATTGTTCTGTGTTATTTAAAGGGATTGGCTATGGTACCCAGACCATGTGACCCAGGATACACCCTGGAGTCAGTCATTGGCCTTCCATAGAAGCCCACGCCTCTCTCTCTTTTTCCCCTTTGCAATCTTGCTTCTAGCACCTTCTCTCTGCTATGCTTGCAATCTCCACTAAGAAGCTGGTGAGTTAAGAACGAAGCTGCTATCTACGCAATTCTTGGTTGCATCCATAGGAGTCTGGTGTCTAGATCGAGGGAGGTATTGGTACCACTTTATTCTGCTTTGGTTAGACCTCATCTGGAATACTGCATCCAGTTCTGGGCACCCCAATTCAAGAAGGATATGGATAAGCTGGAGCAGGTCCAGAGGAGGGCGACCAAAATGGTGAGGGGCCTGGAAGCCATGCCCTATGAGGACAGACTTAGAGAGCTGGGTACGTTTAGCCTGCAGAAGAGAAGGTTGAGAGGGGACGTGATAGCCATGTTTAAATATTTGAAGGGATGTCATGTCGAGGAAGGAGAGGGCTTGTTTTCTCCTGCTCTTGAGACCAGGACAAGGAGCAATGGATGCAAGCTGCAGGAGGGGGGATTCCGCCTGAACCTCAGGAAGAACTTCCTGACGGTCAGGGCTGTCCGACAGTGGCATGTGCTGCCACGGAGTGTGGTGGAGTCTCCTTCGTTGGAGGTTTTCAAGCGGAGGCTGGATGGCCACTTGTCGGGAGTGCTTTGAGGGTTTTCCTGCATGGCAGGGGGTTGGACTGGATGGCCCTTGTGGTCTCTTCCAACTCTACATTTCTATGATTCTATGATTCCCTAATCCTTTTGTTAGTTAGTTAAGATCCAGTTTCTCCAATGCATTATAAACTTTCTGCAGGAAATAACTTTGGAAAGTTTGGAACCCGAAACTACCTGCCTTGTTTTGCTTTCAAGTCAGTCTCCTTTCAGGGAAGCCACACAGTGATTGGGACATGCTTTCCTCTGCAGCTCTGCTACAAGATGGCTAATTGCTTTAGCTTTCATAGAATTTCCCTGAATGGGGTAACACCCTGGGAAACTCTAACTCCCAACAGAATGCAAGCAGGCCCCACTTTAGATGAATAACAGACAGGTGCTAAGTGGCTGGTGCATTGGGGGGGTACTATGTGGCAGGGCTAAGTCGCATGCCCTGATACCTGAAGTCCACCAGATCTTGTGTAGAAGTGATGTAACTTAGTATGCTAATTCATTATCTTATGAAAAGTATAAATGTGTATTCCTTTCTTTGTTCTGGTATGTCTGATCTGTGGAAATCTCACAGGACATCAATCTTTCTTTTGACTCAGGATGAGTAAAAGTGGTGTTTTTTTTTATTCTTGAATCTCCCGCTAGTGTGTAACTTATTGGCTCTGTTATGCTCCAGGGAAAACTTACCCATTGTTGCTTTCATTGTAAGTCCCAAACTGTTAAACGTCTCGGCTGGAGTCCTGTTGGTGTTTTATGCATGCGTAACTTTCTCAACAGCAGCAACTGGATATTTTTTATCCAGTGTGGCAAATAATGGATTCCATGTTAGTAAGGAGTACTAACATGAACCCAGTCCAGGTTTTAATCTGGGCTTTCAATAAGTTCTCCAAAGTGCTGAACCTGTTTTGGGGAAAGGATTCAGCACCTTGGATAACTCCTTGGAAGTCTGAATTAACACCTGGACTGGATTTGTCACTCCATCGATATGGGAGGCAGCAGTACCACTAAAAATAAAGGAAAATCCCTGTGCATTTCTGCACAGCATAATCTCCCAGAAGACTTTCCAAGAGGTGAATGCCTCCTCGTGATTGCACTGAAATCTTCGGTGGGAAGAAAACTGTAGAAACAGTGGGACCTTACGTGGAAGGATAAGAAAGTTCTAGGGAGCATGTAACTCCCATGTTAAGATGGCTTCACTGGTTACCAGTTCATTTCTGGGCACAATTCAAAGTGCTGGTTATGACCTATAAAGCCCTATATGACTTATGTCCAGACTGTTTGAAAAACCATATCTCCTTTTATGAACCTGGTAGAGCCCTTAGTTCTGCAGGGGAAGGCTTTCTCCTAGTCCTGCCACCGTCCCAGGCTCACTCAGTTGGGAAGTGGGAGACAGGGCCTTCTCCATCTCTGCTCCCACCCTCTGGAACTCCCTTCCATGGGAAACCAGGCTAGCCCCCTCCCTGCTCTCTTTTATCCAGCAGGCAAAAACCTTTTTGGTCAAGTGGGCTTTTAAAGTATAAACAGGGAAGCTTTTATTGGGATGCTTTATTTATATTTGTTAGCTTTTGTACACTTTTAAAATGATATTCTATTATTTTATGTCCAGGCTTTATTAATTTTTTATAAGGTCATTGTTCAAGGTCTCTTTCCTTTTGTGTCCTTCTGGAAGTCACCTTGGCTCCCACTCTTGGGAGAAGGACAGCATACAGATGAAAGAAACAAACAAGCAAACTTTTCCTAAGTGTCTTGCCTAATCTTTAGCTGAGGAACACTTTTGCTTGCTGTGTGGTGTCTCTTCTAAGCTTCCTGTTTTGGCCAAGAATCTGCACACCGGAGACAGGAGGGCTCTGCGACATGGCTGCTGATGGCAGCACATTTTCACCTTCTCATCAGGAGTGTCTGGGTCACTCTGTCTGGGAGGTGGGCACATGGCACAGAGCACGTTGGCAGGGGTGGGGGACTTGTTGCTTTGTGTCGCTTGAGTTCCTCTTTTTTCTTGTAAGTGTCAGCTGGTTTTGCTTCAGGGATAAGAAAAGAAAAGCAGAACATGAAGTTACAGGGATGTGGATCCTGTTGCATAAACCAACATTTGAGAAAAGTTATTGCTCGGGGGCGGTGTGTGTTGAGTTAACTCTATACCCTTCCCAGTAGCAGTCTTCATTCATAGACACATAGAATCGTAAAGTCATAGACTCATTGCATCATAGAGCTGGAAGAAACCACAAGGGCCATCGAGTCTAACCTACTCTGGTGCAGGAATACACAAGTAACACACTCCTGAATGGTGCCCATCCAACCTTTGTTGAAAGACCTCTGAAGAAGGAGACTCTACCACCCTCTGAGCCAGTGTGTTCACACAACCACGGAATCGTGGAGCTGGAAGGAACCACCAAGGCCATCTAGTCCAATCCCACCCTGTGCAAGAAGACAACTAAAACACACTTGAGAGATGGCCATCGTCCCTCTGTTTAAAGATCTCCAAAGAAGGAGACACCACCACACCCTCCAAGGGATCCCACCCCACTCTGAACAGCACTTACATCTCTGAATCTGGAGGATCTCATAGAGTCATAAAATCATAGGATCATAGAGATGGAAGAGACCCCAAGGGCCATCCAGTCCAACCACCTTCTGCCATGCAGGAAGACACCATCAAAGCACTCCTTTTGACAAATGGCCACCCAGCCTCTGCTTAAAAACGTTCAAAGAAGCAGACTCCACCACACTTCAAGGCAGGAGTATATTCTCTTCCCATTAGGAAGTTCCTCCTAATGTTTAGGAGGAATCTCTTTTCCTGAAGTTTGAAGGCATTGCTCTGCATCCAAGTCTCTGGAGCAGCAGAAAACAGGCTTGCTCCATCCTCCATATGACATCCCTTCAAATATTTAAACATGGCTGTCATGTTCCCTCTTAAACTTTGCTTCTGCAGATTAACGTACCCAGCTCACTAAGCCGCTCCTGAAAGGGCTTCATGGCTTCCAGACCCTTCACCATTTTGGTCATCCTCCTCTGGACATAATTCAGCTTATCAATATCCTTCTTGAAATGAAGTGCCCAGAACTAGACACAAGATTCCAAGTGAGATCCGACCAATGCAGAATGAGGTGGTACCATCACCACTTCCCTTGATCTAGGCACCATACTCCTATTGAGGCAGCCTAGAATCAGATTGACTTTCTTGGCTCCTGCATCACACAGTTGACTCATGTTCAGCTTGTGGTCCATGAAGACTCCTCGACCCCTTTCATATGTACTGTTTTCAAGCCAGGTATCTCCCATCCTATATCTGTGCATTTCATTTTTTTCCCCTATGTGTAGTACCCTATGTATTTTTTACTATGTGTAGAAGAATGAGATTGAAGAGGCCTCTCATTCATAGGGTCACCATAAGCTGAACTTAACTTGACAGTAATTAACAACAACAATGTTTAGGTGGAATCTCTTATAATTTGAGTCCATTGGTTCTTGTTCTGGTCTCTGAAGCAGCAGAAAAGAAAAGATGGTCAACATATCACCTCTCCATCTTCTCCAGGCTAAACATCCACAGCTCCATAGGCAATTTCTCATGGGGCTTGGTCTCCTGACTTTTCACCATCTCACTTGCCCTCTCCTGGACACGTCCAGCTTGTGAACGTTCTTTGTGAACTGTGGTGCCCAGAACAGGACACAAGATTCCAGGTGAGGTCTTTACACAACCAAAGCACGCCTCAGAGATGGCCTTCCAAACTTAGTTTAAGGACCTCCAAAGAAGGAGAGACCATCACCTATGTTCCACTGCTGAACATCTTTCACTGGGGCCATGAGCAGCGTTGGTCAAACTTTCTACTCTACCTTACAGCAGAATCCAGCAAATTCTGGTGACCTGTCCTTGGTCCTGAATACTTTCCTCTTCTTTCCCAGTTCTTGCTTTTCTGGATCAGTGACAGCCACTGGAATCTGGAATTCTGCACTGACCTACTCCTTCAGTGAGTGGTACCCTCTTTCAAAGCTCAGTAAGGAATGGAAGGACTTGGTTTTGCTTATCTCCACTTGTATTCATTATTAAACCACAACTTCTTTCCCTCAGATTTATGAAGGAATGTGTGAACTCTGGAAAGTCCTTTGCAAAATCAGATAAGTTGATGCCAGGCAAACCTCCACTCCATCCGCACCAGCCAAATTCACTCAGTCTACCCGTTCCCAGTATGGAGGGGACCAGTTTGGAATTACCTGCCCCGTAGCAAATGAAGATGAGGAGCCTGTCAAGGGGAAAAAGTGTGAGTTCAACATCACAAACATGACTGGATATTGGCTGGTATGCTGCTACCCTCTTGCATATGGATATGGTCACCTATGGAAGTGGTTGGCTATTTTTTCTGTGGTGTGCAGCATGCATATTCAGTTCAAGGTGGCACTCTCATGCAGTGATGAGCATTGGCACATGGTGACATTTGCATATTAATGTGCATAGATGTGCTTCATGCAAAGGCATCTTGTAGCACCTTTGAGACTGAGAGAAAGAAGCTGGTAGCATCTGACGAAGCAGACTGAAGTCTACAAAAGCTTGTGCTGCTAACTTCGTTTTCTCAGTTAGTCCCAAAAGTGCCACAGGATCCCTTTCATTTCTATTGCTGTGCACACATACTGCCTGCTCATTCATAGCTATAAATGTCTGTTCCTAGGGCCTTTGCTCCATGTACCTGATGGAGTAGACTTAGGACATTTCTGCACTACATTGTTCTAGTGCTATTTTCCACTTTCAACCTCCTGTGGAATTCTGGGGTTTGTAGTTTTCTGAGGCCCAAGAGCTCTCTGGCTGGAAATTCTAAATGCTCCTCCCTAAACTGCAAACCCCAGGATTCCACAGGACGTTGAAAGTAGAATGATAGCACTATAACCGTGTAGTGTGGAAATGGCCTAGGTCTAAGAAAGCTTCTGCTACCAACTTCTTTCTCTCAGTCTCAAAGGTGCTACAAGAGCTCTTTGCATACTAATCTTTGGTCTTTGAACAAATGTATTTTGTGCATTAACATGTAGTGTCTGTTGTATGTTCAGGTGCACACGTGGATCTTGTGTTCCAGTTCATTAACAAGATGGCCCTGTGTAACTCCATGACCATAATGTTACTGTGTCCTTGATGCAGAACCCTGACCATCAGTTATACATTTAGACTTTTCAGTATTCATATCCCTTCTTTGTATCATAGGATCTCACTGCAAGCAGACAATAAAGTCAATAAAAAACATTCAGAACTATTAAAAAAGCAATTTAACTCTTTTTAGCAGCTTAAAACCATGTAAAACAATTCAAACATTTTGAAACAATTCAAAACACTTTTAAAGCAAACATCTATAGGTATTTGAGGCAATAGCCTCATACCACAAAGGTTTTTTAAAAAGCCACATTTTTATCCAATGCCTAAATGAAACCAGTCTTGCCAGAGTTAGGCCTCCAACTTTATCAGTTACCTTGGTATCCCATCTTTCCTCCACTGGTGCCATACTAGGCCATTTTATGCTCACAACAGCCCTGTGAGGTAGGTTGGGTTGAGGGACAGGAAGAGAAAGAATATGAGAATGGTCCAAGATCACCCAATGAGTTTTATCTGAAGGAGATCTAGTAACCAGATCTCCCTAGTTTGAGTCTGAGACCTTAACCACTATACCACAACTCTCACACAGCTGTTGGAAGACATAGTTTCCCTAGAATCACAGACTTAGAAGGGACCCCAAGGACCATCTAGTCCTCCTGTTGCTTATGGAGAAACCCATACCTGTGAGCTAAGTATTCAAAGCCTTCAGCCTGGATGGGTGAGTCGCTCAGTGTTGCTTTCTCCCACATTTTAAAATCTCAAGTTCCTTCTTCCAGTGGGTGGTTCTCATGCCAGTGGAGCACTGACTCCACTCCAGGTTTTAACACAGGCTTTCAAGATGTTATCCACAGTGCTGAAACTTATCCCCAGCACAGGTTCAGCTCTGATAAAGCCATCCAAAACTTGGAGTGGATTCTGCACCCCACTGGAATGGGAGGCACCAGCTACCAGTGTGTCCTGATACAGTTTTGAAGAAAGTTGTGAACACTGGAGATTTCTTACCAAAACAAATGACCCACATATGTAATGTCTGGCCATCTTTTGCCTGAGGGCAGACCTTACGCAGCATTCATCACCATTCATCACTCTGCTGCTCCAGAGACCAGGACAAGGAGCAATGGATTCAAGCTGCAGGAAAGGAGATTCCAGCTGAACCTCAGGAAGAACTTCCTGACGGCCAGGGCTGTCCGGCAGTGGAATGTGCTGCCTCCATGGAGTGTAGTGGAGTCTCCTTCCTTGGAGGGTTTTAGGCAGAGGCTGGATGGTCATCTGTCGGGAGTGCTTTGAGGGTGTTCCTGCATGGCAGGGGGTTGGACTGGATGGCCCCTGGGGTCTCTTCCAGCTTTACATTTCTATGATTCTATGATTCTGCCATCTTATGCAAAATTATAGTCTGGATGGCTTGCAGATATTGTGTAGCACGCACATTATATCAGGCAAGAAAGCCTCGTAAGTTGACAGAAGTCCTCATCTGCCGCTTCCATCCAACTGTTGTGCCTTTGCACATGGAAATTCCCACAGGAAGCAAGTGCAACCAATTTATTATAAACACATTGAGCCTGTATTCCATGGAGGCTTCTGCTGGAATCTGAGAAGCATCATTACAAAATAATTGCCCTCCCCCAATCTCTCTCTGTCTGCTGTTGTCTCTGGGATGTGGGTGAGCCCTGACTGTGTCTCTGAAGAGGAAGATTTAAATATTGCCTTCGGCCCCTAATTGCAGCAAGCAATTAGATGTCTGCGGCAGTGATGGAGGAGAAGGAAATGACAAACACACTGTGAGGTTTATGCAAGATGCGTTTCCCTTTTCTTTTTTCTTTTTTTGTTCTCAAATGGGGAACTAAATTTTGTTGCTCTGCTTTTACAGCCACTGTTGCTCTTTTCTTTTCTTTTATTCCACCCAAGATCTTACATCAGGATTGTAGAGCACAAATCTACATCCACCAAATTATTCAGCTGTTGGGAAAGACACTGTGTCTATCTGTCACTGCGTTTTGCTGATGGTCCCATTGGGCAAAGGGGAACGAGCCGCAGCAATCAGACAGCAATGAATCTTTTCTGACTCTTTTCTGCAGTCCCAGTCAACCAAGTGGCACACTGAAGGCACCGACAAATGGTTATGCGCTGGCTGGGAACGCACAACTGCGCAAAGCAATGTGTGCAACTGTGAACTTCATATGACCATAGTGGAGGGGGGAGGATGTTAGCTACGGGAAGGTGCAAAGTCAGGGCATTGCCACCCCAGTTAAGAATTCTGCCCTCTCACAAAATTTTCCTGCATTCCTCATATTTTCTAACATTGCAGTGACATCAGACTTTGTTGGAGCTTTCAGAAACAAACTCAAGAAAAGGGGCTGGCAAAGTGAAAAGGGGAAGGAAGTAACAGGAAACAGAGGACTTCCAGGCGTCAACAGTTTTCAAAGTCTCACTCTCTGCAGTGGTAGAAATTTGGGGAGTGAAGGAAAATGCCATTTGGGAGCAAAATTCTTATTTTGGGGAGGACAGTGGCCTCATTTTGCCACACTGTTGCTACATCCGAGGTGCAACAGCCATAACTGTAGCATGACGCATGAATTAGGACTCCAGAAACCAGGATTCAAATCCTCATTTAGCCCTAGAAATCTCATTTACCTTAAAAAAACAAAAAGAAGCAAAACCCTTTGCCTGAAGTAGACACTTGTGTTTCAAAAGAAGACCTTTGCCTGAAGAAGAGGCGTGTGTTTCAGCACATAATGTTGTGCCCTTTTGGCTGGCTTAAGAAAGGTATTAGCACAACATGGACACTGGAATCTATCTTATGCTCAATGAGCAATTACCTGGTGTGTTTTTATACTGAGTAGAGAGAACTTTTTTATACCCACAGCAAGAAATGTTTGGAAAGACCCAAGCAAAATGTCCTCCTCCTCCTTGTCTCTCCCTCTTCCTCTCTCTTTTTCAGTTTTTAAGAAACAGTTCCTCTGACTTTAGAAAAGCGATCCGAAGCAAACAAAACAGGAACTAAACAAAGTTCATGAACTCTAAGAGAGGTGGAAAGAGGATGCATTTATGGGGCCGCTTTGCAACCCTCCTCTGCTTCTCCATTGCTCCCTTGCCTAAAGGGAGATCGCAGTTCTCATCTTGCGTCTTGCTAATTTTAGATTTTATGGAAAGGCTGTGCAGATGAGGGCAGCAAGGAGCATGCTGGAACCTGGGAAACTAAAAGATTTATGGCAGCACATGCTTTCGTTGGCCAGAAGTCGTTTCTCACTGAATGTGTGAAGGACCACTGTTGGCTAGCAGATAACGGGCCCCCTCCACCCAAGATGGATGCAGAGGGGAAAGTGTGTGTGTGTGTGTTAAACTGTGGTGCTGAAAGGTCATAAAACGAAAGGGTAAAACTTAGCTTGTGGCATTTCGGTGCCAATCCCAAATGCTTCCAAGCTTAGGAACGGGAACTTCCCAGCAGCAAGGCTGCCCTTTCCACCCGTGATCTAATTTAAGACCCCCAAAGGAAAAGGAGGCCATTGTTTTGCACTGGTTTAAGAGTTGGGCCTGGACTCAGGGAGACTAGTATCTGAATCACTGCTTAGTTGCAGAAACCCACAGGGTAACCGTGGGAGAGTCACGCTCTCTCAGCTTCAGTTAAAAGAAACGGCAACCCTTCTTGGCCAGCATGGTTCAGTGATTTGGACAAGGATATTGTTGTTGTGTGCCTTCAAGTTGTTTCTGCCTTATGGGGACCCGAAGGTGACCCTATGACTGGGTTTTCTGGGGCTGAGAGTATGTGCCTGGCCCAAGTGGGTTTCCATGACCAAATGGGAAACTGAAACCAGAGTTACAGTCCAACACTCAAAACCCACTACGCCATGGGATTCAAATCCCCACTTAGTCATGGAAGCTTACTGGGGGAAATTTAGCAAGTCACACTCTCTCAGCCTCAGAGGAAGGCAAGGCAAACCTTCTGTGGATAGATGTTGCCTCCGCTGAAGAATATTTTTCCAAGGAAACTCTATTTTGTAGAGCCACTGCAACGTTGTGGTTGAATGTTGGCGCCCAGGAGAACGGGGTTCAAAAGCACCTCCTAGCCATCTCCCAGCCATAGAAACACACTGGGTGACCTTGGGCAAAAGTTACACTCTCTCAACCTTGTGGCTACCCTATGAACGAGAGATCTCCATGTCACTCTCTCATCAATAGCCCTGCCAGAGGAAGGCAATAGCAAAGCTCCCCAGACTAAGTCTTGCTCCATAAGTTGTTGTGGAGTTGTGGTCTAAATGAGACCAAGGTTCAAATCCCCACTTAAGTCATTTCCTCACTAGACTATTATAGTGCTATTATTCCACTTTCAACATCCCATGGAAACCCCAAGTTTCCATAGGATGTTGAAAGTGGAGTAATAGCATTATAATAGTCTAGTGCAGAAATGGCCTTAGTTATGGAAACCCTCTGGGTGACCTTGAGCAAGTCACGCTCTCTCGTCCTCAGAGGGAGCTTATGGCAAAACCTCCTCTGAAGGAACATGGCCAGGAAAGCCCTATGAAAAAGTCACCTTGACTCAGAGTTGACCTGAAGGCACAGAACAACGAGAATGGAAAAGATGCCTGTTCCTCGCCACAGAGTCTAACAATGCAAGCAGCCCCATATTTTCCTTATGAAAATAACTGGCCAAGAAATGAGACTGTGCAGGCCTAACTTAAGCCTAAACTCATGGAGATTTAGTCTACTGGGTGGTTGTGCTAGACCCCTTTTCCCCTGCATGCTGGCATTCTGCAACTAGCCATGTTTAAATAGCCATGTTTAAATATTTGAAGGGATGTCATGTTGAGGAGGGAGTGGGCTTGTTCTCTGCTGCTCCAGAGACCAGGACAAGGAGCAATGGATTCAAGCTGCAGGAAAGGAGATTCCACTTGAACCTCAGGAAGAACTTCCTGATGGTCAGGGCTGTCCAGCAGTGGAATCTGCTGCTGCCTCAATGGAGTGTGGTGGAGTCTCTCCTTCTTTGGAGGTTTTTAAGCAGAGGCTGGATGACCATCTGTTGGGAATGCTTTGATAGGTGTTCCTGCATAGCAGGGGGTTGGGCTCGATGGCCCCTGGGGTCTCTTCCAACTCTATGATTCTATGATTCTAACTGGTTGTATCTGTGCCAGTGGACCTGCTCCTTGTCCCACTGTGCTGCAGGGAATAGAATCATTGAATCCTTTTGCTGGAAGAGACCCCAGGGGCCATCAAGTCCAACCCCATTCTGCAATGCAGAAAGACACAATCAAAGCAACCTCAGCAAATGGCCACCCAGCCTCTCTTTAAAAACCTCCAAAGGAGACTCCACCATGCTCTATTGAGCTGTCAAACTGCTTTTACCATCAGGAATTTTTTCCTAATCTTTAGGTAGAATCTCTTTTCCTGAAGTCTGAAGCCATTGTTCCACAGTGTCTTAGTCTCTGGAGCAGCAGAAAACAGGCCTGAATAATGCAAAGGACTGTTTCTGCAATCCCAAGGAATCAAGGGTTACATGGAAGGCACTGACAAATAGTTATGCATCATCCAAAGATGTGCAGCAGCGTGGCTGGAACCTGTGTTGGTTCATCCCAACCAAAGTCAGTGTTGTTATCATGTGCCTTCAAGCTGTTTCAGATTTATGGCAAACCTAAGGTGAACCAATCATGGGTTTTCTAATTGTATTTTAATATGTGCTGTACCCAGCCTCAGACCTTGGGGAGAGATGAGTAAGACATGAAAATTTATTTACTTGTTATTGTTATTATTGCTGTTATTATTGTTATTTTCTTGGTAAGATTTGCTCAGAGAGGTTTTGCCTTTGCCTTCCTCTGAGGCTGAGAGAGTGTGACTTTCCCAAGGTCACCCAGTGGGTTTCCAGGGCCAAGTGGGGATTTGAACCCTCCAGAATCATAGTGCAATGCTTAAACCACTACACCACACTGTGTCTCCCATCACAACCAGAGTAGACTCATTGAATCAACTGTTGAATATGGAGTCAACACACAGGTAAATTTAACAGATTAAACAGCTCTGCTGTAATCAGGACTAGCCATGGGGTTTGGAGCCATGTGAAATGGATGTGTGCTTTCAAGTTGTTTCTGACTTAAGGCGAACTTGAGGGGGGCTTTTCACAGGGGTTTCTGGGGCTGAGAGTGAAGCATTCAAGGTCACCCAGTGGATTTTCATGGCCCAGCATGGTGTCCAGGGTCATAGAATCATAGAATCATAGAGTTGGAAGAGACCCCAGGGGCCATCGAGTCCAATCCCCTGCTATGCAGGAACACCCATCAAAGCATTCCCAACAGATGGCCATCCAGCCTCTGCTTAAAAACCTCCAAAGGAGGAGGATATATTACACCACTCTCTGAGGCAGCATATTCCACTGCTGGACAGCTCTGTCCGTCAGGAAGTTCTTCCTGAGGTTCAAATGGAATCTCCTTTCCTGCAGCTTGAATCCATTGCTCCTTGTCCTGGTCTCTGGAGCAACAGAAAAGAAGCCCACTCCCTCCTTCACACGGCATTCCTTCAAATATTTAAACATGGCTATCATGTCCCCTCTTAACCTTCTCTTCTGCAGACTGAACATCCCCAGCTCCCTAAGGCGGTCCTCATAGGGCTTCATGGCTTCCAGACCCTTCACCATTTTGGTTGTCCTCCTCTGGACATGTTCCACCTTGTCAATATCCTTCTTGAACTGAGGTGCCCAGAACTGGACACAGGATTCCAGATAAGGCCTAACCAATGCAGTTCAGTGTCAGAGTCACAGTTCAGTGCTCAAATCTCAAAACCATGCTGGCTCTCTTGTGAAATGATTGCACTGGTGGGATTCCACTTATGCACCTGTGAATCAACTACCTCTGTTACACAGTAGTCAGAAAAATACAACCACACATACAAAGGAACCTACACGTATGTCAGACACCAACAGGATTTTGGCCCTTGGTTTTTAGGTAAATTGATAGCTCTCCTGACCTTTATGAGGAAAGGTGGTGTATAAAACCGAGTAAATGTCACAACAACAGCGTGAATTGGTCCTAAACAAAAGGGTGGACCCCGCTGTTCAATGCACTTAGTGAATTTACAAGGAAAGCAAAGATTTCTGCTTTTTAGTCACTATACTTCTGCTGGGTTAATTTACTACTGTGACATAGAGTACGACCACTGCTAGCTATATGGCAGGGATCTGACTTCAGGGTCCCATGGCGTGGACTTCTACATCTATGATTCTGTGAGTTCTCAGAGAAATAACTCTGCTAATCTCCTTCAGTGCAAAGAGAGGAGTCTTTTGGAATCTTGGAGAGCAACCCATTTATTTCAGCATTAAGTGTAAACAGAGACTGGATGGCCACACGTGAGAGATGCTGGAGCTCTGGATTTCCTCCCTTGGAAGGGAATGGCTAGATGAACCTTTGGGATGCCTTGCCGCTGTTGAGCCCTGGTATTCAATTTGGTCCAGAGGGCACTTCATGCATTGTCAGGGGGTTGAACTAGATGGCCTTTAGCAATAACTGGTCAGGCATACTTCAGCTATAGGGATTGTCAGGGATGCTTCAGTTTGGGTCCTGCACTGGCAGGAGGTTAGACTAAGATAGTTGCCTGTGTCCCTTTCTACTCCACCAATCGAGGGCCTTTTCTGCACTAGCCTGTTATAGTGCTATTATTCCACTTTCAACATGCTATGGAATCCTGGGGTTTGCAGTTTAGGGAGGAGCCTAGCCTGTTATAGTGCTATTATTCCACTTTCAACATGCTATGGAATCCTGGGGTTTGCAGTTTAGGGAGGGGCCTAGCCTGTTATAGTGCTATTATTCCACTTTCAACATGCTATGGAATCCTGGGGTTTGCAGTTTAGGGAGGGGCCTAGCCTGTTATAGTGCTATTATTCCACTTTCAACATGCTATGGAATCCTGGGGTTTGCAGTTTAGGGAGGGGCCTAGCCTGTTATAGTGCTATTATTCCACTTTCAACATGCTATGGAATCCTGGGGTTTGCAGTTTAGGGAGGGGCCTAGCCTGTTATAGTGCTATTATTCCACTTTCAACATGCTATGGAATCCTGGGGTTTGCAGTTTAGGGAGGGGCCTCAAAGGCCATCCTCAGAGGCCATCCTCAAAGTCCCCTCCCTAAACTGCAAACCCCAGGATTCTATAGGATATTGAAAGTGTAAGAATAGCACTATAACAGAAATGGCCTAGGACTCTTCTTCTGCTAGGTGTTCTTCAGCTACAGAGTCTTGCAGTGTTAGGGGGATGGAGCAGGTGAGACTCAAAGGATCCTTTAAAATCCTCTTAAGGCCCTAATTGGTCTGGGATGCTATAAGGATGCATCCCTGCCTTGGGAGGGGGCTGGACTAGAAACCCCCTGTGCCTCCCTTCCAACTTGTCAGTTCTGTTATTCAAGCATGCTTCAGCTACAGGGTCCTGGAAGGGGACGGGGTTGGGCTAAATGATCCCTGGGGTTCCCTTTCAACTCTACAATTCTAGGACTCTCTTCTTTCAGGCCAGCTCCAGTTTGGGAGTCTTGCACTGGGGAGAGGGCCGGCTAGATGTCCCCTAGGTTCCTCCTTTGCAATTCTAGCACTTTCAGGCATGCCCTAATTCTGGAGTCCTGCACTGGCCCAGGGTTGGACCAGGGGAGACTCCTTGCCAAAGAAAGCCTGATGAAGCTCATTGGTTCGCATTAGTTGACAGGCGACTTGAAGACACAGAGAGAGACACACACACAGGGCCTAAATACTAAAGGCTCCAGTTTCTGCCTGATCTCGGAAGCTAAGCAGGTCCGGCCCTGGTTCGTGCTCGGATGGAAGACCTCCGGGTGCTGTAGGCCGCATTTCTGAGGAAGGACTCGGCCAAATGACCTCGAGGTCTTCCCCGGCTAAGAAAGCCCTGTGAAATTCAGGGGGTGGCCAAGCTGGCCGGCAGCCTGCAGGCGCAAGCCCAGGGACGAGGTTCTGTTTGCTGCGGGGTGCTTTCGGGGCGCCTCTCTGCCTTGGCAAAGGGGTGGGCTCGATGCCCTCGGGGGTCCCCTCTCCCCTCCACGGCTCCGGGAGGGGCTGCCGGGGGCTCGCGGGCTCCGTCTCCCTTCCGCAGCCGCGGCAGCCGCCGGGACGCGCTCTCCCGCCCGGAGGTGGTGCTGAAGGGACAGCTCCCGGCCCGCCCACCGCCCGCCCCCTTCCCTCCGCCCGCCCGCCCGCCCAGCCACCCAGCCACCCAGCCACCCAGCCACCCAGCCACGGCGGCGCGGCGCGGAGCGGAGCGGCGGCGGCGGCTGCCTCCCTGCCTCGCCCGGCTGGCCAGAGCCGCCTCGCCTCGCCCAGCCCAGCCCAGCCCAGCCCGAGCCAGCGGGAGCCCGAGCCGGGGCGGCAGCACCATGAGCCAGGCCAGCGCCGCCTCTCCTCCAGCTCCCGGCTCCCGAGGCACCCCTCCGCAGCAGAAGCAGCCGCCCGCCGCCCCCGCCCCCGCCGCCCGCTGCTCGGCTGCTTCTCTCCCCGCTTCTTCCTCCTCCTCGTCCTCCGGCCGGCTCGGCACCTCCACCAGCGGCGTCCGCGGGAGCCGGTCGGGACCATGAAGCGGCAGAACGTGCGCACGCTGGCCCTGATCCTGTGCACCTTCACCTACCTGCTGGTGGGCGCCGCCGTCTTCGACGCCCTCGAGTCCGAGGCCGAGACGGCCGAGCGGAAGAAGCTGGTGGAGAAGCAGGAGGAGCTGCGGAGCAAGTACAACCTCTCCGAGGACAACTACTGCGAGCTGGAGGGCGTCGTCCTCAAACTCAAGCCCCACAAGGCCGGCGTCCAGTGGAAGTTCGCCGGCTCCTTCTACTTCGCCATCACCGTCATCACCACCATCGGTAAGGGGAGCCGCCGAGGCCGGGAGGGAGGGAGCCCGGGGGGTTGCCCGCCCTGCTCCTCAGCTGGGAACACGGCCGGGGGGGGGGTCTTTCTTTTTCCCCACCGGTACTTTCTTCCTCCTTCCTCCCGGGTTTGGCTCCGGCGCCCTCGTCAGCGGCTCCCTCTTCCTTCCTTCCTTCCTTGCCTCCTTTCTTCCGTTTTCGAAAGGGTCTCTTTCTCTCTCCAAATTCGTCTCCCGAAAAACGGTGGGGCTCTCGGACGTGGTTTGCAGGGAAAGAACATTTCTCCGCCTAGGAAGAGTGCGAGGAGAAGAGGAAGGGGAAGACCAGAATGGGAGACCTTTGGAACTGCCGGCCACTTGGGTCCAGATAGTCCTCCCCTTGTTTCTTTTTGGGGGGGGTGTCTAGGGGAGAGAGAGGGGAGATTCAGCTTCCGTCGATATCCCTCTGGGAGCACACACGAGCCTCTCCATTCGCGCCACCCAGCCGACAAGCTGAGGATCAGACTAGACTGCAGCTCCCATCAGCCCCAACCTGGGTTCCCATGTGAGCACCCCATAGCTTCTCGTCCTCGCACCGGAAAGCCGGAGTCTTCCAGAGGGCTAGGACCACAACTCCCATCACCAACAACCAGCGATGGGAGTTGTAGTCCCCATTCCCCTCCCCTTCTGGGAAAGGGGGGACAGCGGCGCCCCGAGACCGTTGGCGTGGGCCTCCCTAAGGCGTTAGAGGCGGAAACCCCCCGGACCCCCGTTGAATGTGCGGAAAAGAGGAGCGGCTTCCCGGCCTTTGAAACCCCGCAGGTCCGATTTAGGCGGAAAAACCGTCCGGTTCTGTTGCTCCGTCGCCCCCTCTGGGTTGTGGGGGTCCCTCTCTCTCTCTCTGTGTGTGTGTGTGTGTGTGTATGTGTGTGCGCGTGTGCCTCTTTTTGTGTGTAGTGCGAGGAGAGCGGCCTTGAATGCAAAAGCGCGGAGATGGAGAACAATAGAGGGAACCGGGGGCGGGGGTCTTCCCTTGCGAAGAGACCTCTCCTCTTCTTCCTGATCGATAACCCTCATTCTAATCGCAATCGATCCCCAACGAGTTTGCTGGTTGTCTTTCAAGGCGGGTCTGCTTTGCGTGTGGTTGCATTGCAAAAAAATCCACCGGCTGCTGAGAGTTATCCTTTTTTGGAATGCGATCGGTGTCTGGGGGGATAATTTAGAGTGAGGGCCGGGGAATAACGATCAAGATCCTAAGAAAAAGGGAGGAAACCCTCTCAAAAGCCGCCCCGAAAGGGAGCTCTGAATGACCACAACCGTCCACCCGGGGGGGGGGGGCGCGATCCTTTCGCCTTTGCAGCCGAGTAAGCCCCCTTCCGCTCAGGAAACGCACGCAGGACGGCGCGACCCGACCACCATGCTTTGTCCCGGGGGCCTTGAACCCTTCCCGGATCAGGGCCCCACGGGAGTTGGAGGGGAACACTTCCTCACGAGTGGGCGCGTCGCGTCGCCCTCCCAAATAGAAAGATTCCCAGACCTTAAAATGTCCCGGCAAGAAGGCGGAGGAGCTGGACTTGGGGAAAGGTTCCCACTTTGGGGAATGGGGAGGTTTACTCCCAAGGAAGCGCGGAGGGGATCGCCGCCTCGAGAGAGCCGAGGAAGCAGATCGGGGCCGCGCGTGTGCGTGAGAGAGGCTCGGCCAAGCGGTTGGGGGGGCGGAGAGAGAGACCCTGATCACAGATTTCATTTGGGGGCATTAAAATCCACCTCGCTCGCCTAGCTGCCCGGGAGAGGGAAAGAAATTGCACCCGGGGACGGGGGAGGCGAGGGAGGGGGACAAATGGAGATTCCTTCCCCCTTGCTCCCCTAGTTCTCTGTGCTGTCATGGGGGGGGGTGTCCTTAAAAAGTTCCTTTCTTTTTCCTTTGCAAAAGGAAAGGCACTTCACTGGCGAGGGGAGATTTCTGGGGAAACCCAACCTGGCTGGTTGCCAGTTTCCAAACCTGTGAATTAAAATGGGGAGGGGGCAGGCCAGGAGGAAGAGAACGACACACACAGGCGGGCTGGGGGGCGGGATATGCCCGATTCTCCCCCTCTGCCCGCAATGCGCAGCCAAGGGAAGGAAGATCCAGGATGCCAGGGAGTCCAAGGAGGCAAGCGGAGTTGGGGGTGGGATTTCCCCTTTGCGCAGATATCAGCTCTTTCTGGATGGGTGTGCATGGATCTTCTCTCCCCTCCCAACTGGTTATTATGGATGTGGTTATTAACCCTACAATCTGTGCTGAGAGAGCCAGCCTTTTGCAGTGGTTTGAGCATTGGACTCGAACCCAGGCCCATTTCCATACTAGCCTGTTCTAGCGCCGTGATTCCACTTTCAACATCCTATGGAATCCTGGGGTTTGCAGCTTCGGGAGGGGCCGGCCGGCCCCTCCCGAAGCTGCAAACCCCAGGATTCCATAGGATGTTGAAAGTGGAATCACAGCGCTAGAACAGGCTTGTGCAGAAATGGGCCTGGAGACCAGTCTTCCATTCTGCTCTTCTCTGGAATTCCGAATCTATAATCCAAGCTTTCTTTTTCTTAATCATGTATGCATCTGGCATATTACATTCTGTTTGTCAGTTTGAATTGTAAAGTCTCATGTGATTTTTTTAGGTTAATAATAATTTACAACTTCCTCCTCCTCTCTTCTGTTACACTTTTATTAACGTTATTTATACCCCTTCCCTCGCAGGCATCAAAGCAGCCTATGAAATTGAAACGCTGGCCAGTATTCTGTTATCTCCTACTTAGCTTAAGTATAAATTAGTTAGAATTCAAAGACATAACCATGTTACTCTGTAAAAGGACCGGTAGCACCTTCAAGACTCTGAGAACGGAGCTGGTAGCATAAGGAGCAGTTACTAACTCCTTTCAGTTACTCTCAGAGGTGCTACAAGATCCCTTTGCATGTGAATTAGGTAAATACAGTCAGCCCTCCACTTTCACAATTTGTCTTTAACAGACTTGAGGATTTGCAAGTTTCTTCAGCTTCGGCCCCTACCACCTCGAGTGCCTCTTTTTTGGGGGACCTTCTCTCTCAGAGGCTCCGATCAGGCTTTACAGCCCTTTAAAAACCCACCTCTGGTTGTTCTCCTCCTCCTCCTCCACGAGTCGCTGCTTGGCCAGCTAAGGACAGCTTGCAGCCCAGTTTCTCAGTGCCACAAACCCTCTCCTGATGGGTTTCCAGACCCAAGGAAGGAGATGGGTATGAGAGAGGAAGTATAGGGGTCACTGTGCTGTCCTGCCCCCTTCCCCTCTCTTTTCCCTGACCTGGTTTAGACCCTGGGTGTCCATTCTCCCCAACGTGCCTTTGCCCCCCTCCCATACAGACACAAGCACACATATTTTGATATTTGCTGATTTTCTGCATTTGCAATCGTCCTGTGCCTCAAACCTTAGTGAATGTGGAGGGTCAACTCTATATTGGACTAAGTAACTTTTCCTGGCTTGGCCATCTCCAAGCCTGACAGAAGCATCTTTCTGCTGTGTTCCCATCATGGACAGAATGGACTTCCTTCCCCTTATGCAGCTGAAGCCAGATAAAGTAGACGGGGGCAGGAGCTGCAATTGTGGCAATCACGGCTAAGCAGTTGTTGTGAATGCAGAAGTATTACAGATAACTAAATCTAGGTAACTCTCCCATATTTGTGGTTACTACTGACCCTCTTGTAACTCTCCCCCAACCTACCGTTCTGCTGGTGAGAGTGGAATGTGGGTGAATGATGTTACGCTTAAGTTTCAGGTGGTCAGTCTAGGAGCTGTTAGTAAGGTCCCTTCCACACTAAACAGTTATAGTGCTATGATTCCACTTTAACTGACATAGTTCAGCCCTAAGGAATCCTGGGATTTGTAGTTAGGGAGGGGTGCTTGGCGTTCTGAGTGAGAGACCCCTACTGCCTCCCCAGACTACAAACCTCAGGATTCCATAGGATGCAGCTGTGGCAATTAGAATGGAATCATGGTGTTGTAATTATGTAGTGTGGAAAGGCCTTTAGTTAAGTGTACTGAACAAAGTAGCTGATACGGAATCCCAGCCAATCTTTCTTAGCTTAGGAAGGCTCGTTCTGTTACAACAGCAGCTCACCATTCCCAAATATAAGGAGAAGGTTCTATAAGGTTAAGAGGGGACATGATAGCCATGTTTAAATATTTGAAGGAATGCCATGTGGAGGAGGGAGTGGGCTTCTTTTCCGCTGCTCCAGAGACCAGGACAAGGAGCAATGGATTCAAGCTGCAGGAAAGGAGATTCCACCTGAACCTCAGGAAGAACTTCCTGACGGTCAGGGCTGTCCAACAGTGGAATATGCTGCCTCGGAGTGTAGTGGAGTCTCCTCCTTCTTTGGAGGATTTAAGCAGAGGCTGGGTGGCCATCTGTTGGGAGTGCTTTGATGGGTGTTCCTTCATAACAGAGGGTTGGACTCGATGGTCCCTGGGGTCTCTTCCAACTCTATGATTCTATGAGAATATCCCATAGTGAGGCCTCAGCTCCAGAGTGGTGTGGTGGTTTGAGCATTGGACTACGGTCCTGGAGACCAGGGTTGGATTCGCCACTCAGCCATGGATACCCCTATCACACCCTCTCAGCCTCCAGAAGACCCTGTGATAAGTTCGCCTTAAGGTCACCATAAGTCAGAAATGACTTGAAGGTGTGCAAGAACAAGAAGCTTCCAAACATGCATACTAGACAGAAGGGAACGTCTTCTTGAGCTCACTGGAACTGATCTCAGTGTAAACATGGGCACTGGACTATGATTAGACTGCCACTGTTCTTTCAGTCGTCTAGGTGAGGAATCCATGCAGCACCGAAGACGGAGCAGCTGGGCTCAGTTCTCTTTGACAAATGGCCTTCTGAAGAGGTCAGGAATTTTCTTAGATGGTCGCCTGCATGGATTTTCTGCCCTGCGTTGGGGGTTGGGATAAATTACTCCTGGGGACACCTTCTAACTTAAGATTTGTAGAATCATAGAATAGAATCAAAGAATCATAAGAGTTGGAAGAGACCCCAAGGGCCCTCCAGTCCAACCCCATTTTACCATGTAGGAAGACACAGTCAAAGCACTCCCTTCGACAGAGAGCCATCCAATCTCTCTTTAAAAGCACACTTTCAGGCAGTCTGTTCCACTGTCCAACCGCTCTTACCATCAGCAAGTGCTTCCTGATATATGGGTGGAATCTCTTTTTCTGCAGCTTGAATCCATTGCTCCTTGTCCTGGTCTCTGGGGCCGCGGAAAACAAGCCCATTCCCTCCTTGACATGACATCCCTTCAAATATTTAAACATGGTTATCATGTCCCCTCTTAACCTTCTCTTCTGCAGACTAAACATCTCCAGCTCCCTAAGCTGTTCTTCATAGGGCTTCCTGGCTTCCAGACCCTTCGCCATTTTGGTCGTCCTCCTCTGGACACATTCCAGCTTGTCGATATCCTTCTTGAATTGAGGTGCCCAGAACTGGACACAGGATTCCAGATGCGGCCTAACCAATGTAGAATAGCGTGGTACCATTACCTCCCTTGATCTAGACACCAGATTCCTGTTGATGCAACCAAGAATCGTGTTGGCTTTCTTGGCTGCCTTTCTTGATGGCTTTCTTGATCCCCTTGCTGAATTAATGGAGTACAAACTGGCATTGGCTTTCTTGGCTGCTGCATCATACTACTGATTCTTGTTCAGCTTTTGGTTTACCAAGATTCCTACTTTCACATATACTGTGACAGGAATGTGGTCGCTCCCTGCTGCAGTCAAAATAGTCAAAAGCCTGGAAACCATGAAGCCCTTTGTGGGGCAGCTTGGGAAGCTAGGTGTGTTTAGCCTGGAGAAGAGACGGTTAAGAGGTGACATGATAGCTTATGTTTACATATCTGAAAGGATATCATATGGAAGATGGAGCAAACTTGTTTTCTGTTACTCCAGAGCATAGGATACCATGGAGCAGTGGCTTCAAACTTCAGGAAAAGAGATTCCGCCTAAACCTTAGGAAGAACTTCTGTACCGTAAGAGCAGTTTGACAGTGGAATCTGCTGCTGCTTGGGAGTGTGGTGGAGTCTCCTTTTTTGGGGAGAAGCTGAACGGCCATCTGTCTAGAATGGTGCTTCCTGCTTGGCAGAATGGGATTGGACTCGATAGCCTTTGTGCCCTCTTCCACTTCTATGACTCTATCATTCTATGACACATGTGTCAAACACAAGGCCCGCGGGCTGAATCCGGCCCTCCAGGCCATTTCATGTGGCCCTCACACCTCTCCTGCAGCTGCGGCATGACCCCCCTGTCTGGTGAGCCTGATCTCCACATTGCAGACCCCCGGCTGCCAGGATTCTGAAGGAGGGGCCCAGAGTCAGCACTCACGATCCACTTCTACTTCTGAGGCCCTTTCCTCACCTTACTGTCTTCCGGCTCTGGAGTGCGGGGATTGCACGAGCAGCCTCCGGTGAGAGGCTCTCGCGTCCGGGGTCCTTCGGCTCTGCATGAGCTGCCTGCTCACACGAGGGCCCTGCCTCTTCCTCCCACAGCACAGCCTGGGAGTTTCCCAGGTTGCGCTGGGGCAGTAAGCGCAACTGGCACAGTCTGGAGGCTCCGCACGCCAGGTAAGCCTGCATGGGGCCTGGGAGCAATGTGCGATCGTGCACCATTTTTGGCTTCTAGCCAAAATGAGGCCCTTTCCACACCTTACCTTCTTCCAGCGCTGGGGTGTGAGGATCACGCAAGCAGCCTCTGATGAGAGGCTCTCGCGTCCGGGGTCCTTCGGCTCGGCACGAGCTGGCTGCTTGTTCGAGAGCCTGGCATCTTCCTTCCACAGCGCAGCCTGGGACCTTCCCAGGCTGCGGTGGGGCAGGAAGCACGACCGGTGCGGCTCCGGAGGCTCTGCACGGCAGGTAAACGCACGCGGGATCCAGGAGCAATGTGCGAAAACATACCATTTTTGGCTTCTAGCTGAAAATGAAAAGGTGCACAATCGGCGCCTGCCAGACCCTGGAGCATCACACGATTGTGAGTGTGTCGTGTGGATTACTCCTTACAATTGCGCAACGCTCCAGGCTCTCTTTCGTGTGGAAAATACCATGCGGAAAGGGCCTGAGTGTTCCTCTGTCCAAATCTTGCTGTCAGAGCGTTGCTGCGGGTTACTATGGCAACGCTGCGCACGGCTCGCAAGAATTGGACAGAGGAGCAGTCAGAAGTAGAAGTAGATTGTGAGTGCTGGCTGCTGGGCCCCTCTTCCGAATCCTGGCAGCCGGGGGCCTCCAATGTGGAGACCGTGCTCACCAGATACAGAGAGGGGCAGGGGGGCGGAAAGAGCCACGGGGAGGAGGAGCAGAAAGAAGCACAGAGAGGGTCTCATCTGGGACCAAAAAGTTAAACAAAGTTCACATAATAAACAGTGCTTGGTAAGATATGTCTGATGATTTAAAAAAACAACTTTCTGTTTTCAAAACTCATTTTTCCATAAATTGTACAATAGTTGTACACTTGAATATCTGCTTGCCATTATTTTTCCTAGACTTCTAGTTTCAGAGCTAGTTATTACTAAAACCGATAATAATCGAATGCAGAGGCAATTATTTAATATGATCAAGGAGTGGATACACTGCTATAATCTTACAGATGCAACCGGCCCTTTGAGGGCAACCCGAATGCTGATGCGGCCAAAGATGACATTGAGTTTGACACCCCTGTTCTATGATATTAGGCAGTCATCAATGACCATTTCTGAGGAGCTGGAAGTTTTGCATGGGCTCTTGCTGCAGCCCCACACTCCAAGGACTGGAACATTCTTCTTGCCCCCCTCTTCTGTTGCAACCATTTATGATGTCCCCCCAACTGTTCCAGTGTGTTCCCCAGTTTTTGGGACAGCTTTTGGATATGTTGGTGGGGCACCAGGAGGATGTTGGGAATCCCTAGCCCTGGGAGAAGCTGCATTGTGTTCCAAGGGAAAGACATTCCTGGATTCCCAGTCATAGAAGCTTATTGAGCATTGATGGAACACTACAAATATTTATTTGCCTCTGTCCTGCCAAATCCCATCTATCTACTCTTAATGGAGACAAAAAGCTTTTCTTTGATGCCTTTAAAAACTCAAAATCATACATCTCTATTTACAACGCTCTAAGCCCGCAGCAAATAGAGCATTTTTGAGGACAAAGCCCCTGCAATTGGGTGCAGTTTGACGCGCGCAGAGGAAGAGATCAGTTTAAGCTCCTAACTCTTGCTTGCAATCAGATTAATTCCTGATTTGTGCTGCTGCACTAGAACAAGGGAAGAGTTTTGGCCAAAGACCCTCGTGGGCCAGAGAGCCCTGGAGCCGCTCGCGGCCGGCTGCAAATTATTTCTCAAATCTCCAGCTCTTAAAAGCTCTGCTCTGCCCAGGCTCTCTGGGTAATACCACATTTGCTTTCCTTGGTTCAGCTTTATTTTTAGAACCTTCACTTTGGAATACTTTGCTCTTTTTTTTAAAAAAAAAAAAATCCTGCATTTTCTCTTTTAAAAGTTCCTTTGGAGGGTTCTCAGAGAGTTAATTCACTAAAATTCTTCTCAAAAGAAGCAACAAGCAATTTTATCAATTACCTCCCACTGTGAGAAAGTCTTTGAATACCACACAGTGAACCTTTCCGTACTACGCTCTTATAGCGCGATTATTCCACTTTCAACATCCTATGGAATCCTGGGGTCCCGCCAGCCCCTCCCTAAACTGCAAATCCCAGGATTCCATAGGATGTTGAAAGTGGAATAATTGCGCTATAGAGTGTAGTGCGGAAATGGCCAGTGTTGAATGTTATTTCCAGCTAGGACCTATTCTGCACAAAATTCACACTTAAAATAAGATTTTTTTTTGCTTAGAAAACAGGGTTTTCCATGCAGAAAATAATCTCTCTATGCAGAAGTATTATATTTTACACAGAAAAATCTTTTTCCTTTGCAGAAAATGTTCCTTTCTATGCATTTTTTGTTGATGTTGGTGTTACTGTTATAGTTATATCCCACCTTTGGGACTCAAGACAGTTTACAATGGTGAAAACAAACACGCTTAAATAATTCATAGGCTACAAAAGTTAAAAGCAACTAAACTATCACAAAACTAAAGACAGTGAAAAAAGAAATCATTAAAGACAACAACAAATTTTTGTAGATTTATATTTACTGTGAAAATAAGCAATAGGCAACAAGTGTTAACTCTGAGATAAATTTAAGTATTTAATAGTTAGTAACTACTTAACTAGCGTTCGCTGTATACAGCAAGGGCTAGAACCAATTTTTAGTTATTTGTAGCCTTGTTAGTGAATTGTAGTTTAGTTTAATGTTTGTAGTGTATTGTTGTGTATTCTCTTTTCTGCATTACTTTATAGTGTTGTTCTTTGTTTTCATTCAATAAAAAATTGTAAAAAAATTTAAAAAGTCCAACATATTATACAAGTCCAGTTCCTCCAAAAACAAGAACAAGAGAGATAAAGTGAAACAAAAGACCACCAAACAATTGTCAAAGCTGGGCTGGAATTAAATACAGCAAGGAAGCTGCCAGTCTCGCCAATCTAGGAAGGGAGAATCTGACTGCAATTATGGCATTTTCTACACAGAAAACAGAGTTTTCTATACTTTCTGTACAAAAAATGTTGTTTCTTACATAGAAAATGCTGCTTTCTGCACGAAACAACTGTGTGTGAATTTTGCACAGAAGTGTCAAACCACAAAGATTTTCATCAGCCTAGAATTCTTTGCGTCAGTGTTTTTGAAACTTGGAAAAAAATGGACAGTTTTCTTAATTTTTTTTAATCTTCTTTCTTTGCCTTCTCCATCTCTTCCTTATTCTCATTGTCATGGGGACTGTTGGAGAGTATACTGTCTTCTTTTCTTTGCGTTGAACAAGCTAAGCAAGAGATGGATAAAAATGAAAAAGCAGGCAGTTGATGCCACACTAGACTGTTATAGCGCAATTATTCCACTTTCAACATCCTATGGAATCCTGGGGTTTGCAGTTTAGGGAGGGCCCTTTGAAGATGGCCTTTGCAGCCCCTCCCGAAACTGCAAACCCCAGGATGTTGAAAGTGGAATAATAGCCCTATAACATTCTAGTGCAGAAATGGGCTCAGTTCAAAGGGCAAAAGTACTTTGCACCCCATTAATTCAGCAGAGGGGCAGAGAGGAGAGGAAAGGGTGGAATCATGCCCTTCCCAGTCCTTTCAGGCAAAAGCAACCAGCTGCATCTTCTCCTAGCTTGTCTGTCCTGCCCCATTAACAGCTTTGGCCATCTGGACCACACTCTAAGGTTGCTTGGTCACACGTGTCCTGGTTTTCACCTGTGAAATGTTGGAGGGTATGATAGAGCCAGCGTTGTGTACTGGTTTGAGCATTCGACTACAACCCTGGAGACCAGAGTTCGATTCCCCACTTGGCTACAGAAACCCATTGGGTGACCTTGGGTGCAGCACACTCTCTCAGCCTCAGAAAACCCTGTGATATGTTCACCTTAGGGTTGCCATGTCAGAAATGACTTGAAGGCACACAACAACAAGTAGCTTTTTAACCTTGTTGTTGGTCCCCTTGGATTTGTTTGCTGTTGTGGTATGGCTCCAAAAGTTCTCTGCTTATGCTGCACCTATTATGGGGTTTTCTTGGCAAGATTGGTTCAGAGAGGGGGTTTGCCATTGCCTTCCTCTTAGGTAACCCTAACCTCATCTTGCCCAAATTTTCCAAATTTCCAGGGCTGAGTGAGGATTCGAACCTTGGTCCCCCAGAGTCCAATACTCTTAACCACTACACAATGCTGTCTCTCCAAATTTTGTTCAAAGGACGTTGGCCGCTGGCTTTCTTATAGGCTGGGAGGGTGGGACTTCTTCAAGTCCATTCAGTGGGGTTTTGTGGCCAAATGGGGATCTCAGCCCCTTTCTCCCAGAATTGAGAGCTAGGATGGTGTAGTGGTTTGACAGCCGAACTAGGACTTTGGGCGCGTGAGGGTTCCACTCCCCACTTGGCAATGGGAATCTTGGACAAGTCACACTCTCTCAGCCTTAGAAGGCAAAGGCAAACCTGTTCTGAGCAAATCTTGCCGAGAAAACCTGAGACAGATTTGCCTTAGGGTTGTTGTAAGTTGAAGGCATTTAATAACGAAAACAACTCAGGGAGCCCCAAACTCGAACAGCCATATCATAAAGTCAGGCTGTCAACAAGGAAGCGCTAGAGCTCAGAGGTGTCACGCTTGCTTCATGAACAAAAGACCCTGGGTTCAATTCATGGCATCTCTGTGAAAGACCAGAGCTAGGGGAAGTTCCTTTTTTGGACCACAACTTCAGTAAATACAACGATCTTCTAGAAGGGGTTCTGCTGGCTGGGCTATTCAAGGAGTTGCATTCTTCCCAAAAAGGAACTTTTCCTAAATCTGGAGAAAGGTCCTTTCCTGGAATCTGAGCTGCTGCCGGCCATCAGTATGTGGACAGCAAGCGAGCCAGACAGAATGATGGTTGGATTCAGAAGTGAGCTGGTTGCTTGTGGTGTCAGTGAGGTGATAAACCACTTTGTGTTTTAGTCAGAACTTTAAATGTATTATCCAAAGTGCTGACAGAACCAGCATGGTGCAGAAGTTTGAGTTTTACACTAACACTCTGGGAGACCAGGTTTCAGATCCTTACTGAGCCATGAAAACCCACTGAGTGACCGATGGCAAGTCACACTCTCTCAGCCTCAGAGGAAGGCAAAAATGACAAAACTCCTCTGAACAAATCTTACCAAGAAAACTCCATAATACGTTCACCTTAGTGTTGACATAAGACAGAAATTATTTGAAAGCTCACAACAGCAACCACAACAACCCAAAGGCCAACCCTAAGTAAGTTTGGCAACTTGAGTTTGAAACACCATTTGAAGTTCAGACTAAAACCCAAAATGTATTCACTACCCCACAGCCATGGAAGCAACCAAATAACTCTGGTTTGGACTGGTGCACAAGGAAGTTTCTTCCTCTCTCCCTAACTCACCTTTCTGAAGAAGCACTGGGAACTGAGCAGGAGTTGAACAAATCCTCATTTGTTATAACAGAAATCCCAGAAATCTGGTTTTAAAGCTAACATGCTAGTGCTAATTTTACTTTGTAAGAAAAGCAATTCATTTTCATTATTCCTTTCCCAGTTTTAATAAGTAATGTTTTATATATGTCGCTTGCTAGCAGGACATTATTAATGCATTACTTTAAAATTCTCTTTTTTTAAAAAAACAGAATCAATTAAGACTACAAGAAATTGCCCAAAAATATTCTGCAAATGACTCAGCTCTCAATAATGATTTTAGAGTAAGGAATAATGTTACCCAGTAGATAAACTTAATCTCGTAGTTGTTATAACACTTTAGAATAACAGTGTTGGCACAAATTGATCCAAAATAAATTAAGAGCACGCAAGTGACAAATGGTGGTAGTGCTTTTAAGGCGTTATTTCTAAGTGCTGGGCTTGGGCAAGCGGAGGCAGTCCTGGGAAGGAAAGGCAGAAGATCTTGGGCCCGCGCATGGATGTTGGCGCACGGTTCTCTAGTGAGCAATAACAGCCTAGAGCAGTGGTTCTCAACCTGTGGGTCCCCAGATGTTTGTGGACTTCAGCTCCCAGAAGCCCTGAGCATTGACCATAGTGGCTGGGGCTTCTGGGAGCTGAAGTCCACAAACATCTGGGGACCCACAGGTTGAGAACCACTGGCCTAGAGGCAGAGGTGGGCAAAGTGTGGTCCTCTGGCTCACATGGGACCACCCTTGGGCTGTCTTTGAAATATTTTTTTTTTGCAAAATTTATTTTCTTTAAGAAGAACTTTTTTGCCCCCCAAATGCCTTCTAGGAGTTGGGGGAGCATTTCCACCATGTTGTGGCCACCTGGGCCAATGTATGCCCTGGAGAAGCCTTTTTGCAACAGGAAGTGAACAGGAGGTAACTCCTGCTCACGTCCTGTTGTTAAGAAAGACTTCTCCTGGGCCTAAAATGGCCCAGGAAGGCTCCCAAATCCTCCCATGATCCCTAGGGGGAATTTGGGGGGGCGGAATCCTTTTTGGGGGGCAGAAGTTTAGGAAGTGGGGTGGAGCAGCCCTCCAAAGTCTCCTCAGGGACCAGTGTGGCCCCCGATGCTTTCACAGTTGTCCACCCCTGCCCTGGACAATCTGTTTTTGCCCAGTGGTACCTGACGGCGCCTAGATTATCGGGGCAATGCCTCCAGCTCCTGAAGGTGCTGGACCTTCTCTTCCAAACTAGCAGCTAACCAAGGTGCTGAACTCTTCCCCTGAGAGAGGATTGCCATTTTGGGAAAACTCCCTCAAAGCTCAAAGTAAAACCTGAAATGCAGTCACTGCTCCGCGGACATGGAAGTCACTATAGTAGATTTTGGGTAGGTTAAAGAGGTAAGGGCCTGCTCCCCTTTTGGGTGGCTCTCTTGCCAGCCCTTCACCAACACCAAGTATGCAAGGGGATCATCGGTTAGCCTGGAGATTGTGCCCTTCTCTGTGAGCTAATGATTCCTGAGAAGGTGCAAACTGCCAGACGAAGTTCAGCTGAAAACTTGGAATGGGTTCACCACCTCGCTGAAAAGGAGGCCACCAGTCACCACGGATTTCAATGCGACAAGAGCTACGCCAGAAGGAGCTGGAAGCTAAAGGGCGTTCTCTGTTTAACCACAAAGCTTTCCATCCATTGCTTGGGTTCGTAGCCCTCCCTTCTGACCCAGCTTTGGTTCCTTCTGGTCCTTCTGGATATTGACAAGTTGGAACATGTCCAGAGCAGGGATGGCCACAATGGTAAAAGCTCAGGAAACCACCAAACCCTATAAGAAGCAGCTTAGGGAGCTGAGGATGTAGAGAAGACTGAAAGACGGCATGATGAAGCCGTCTTTAAATATCCAAAGAGAGGTCACGTAAACAATTGGGACAGGTTTATTTTCTGCTGCACCTGAGAACAGGGCACAGACCAATGGACTGAAATTACAAGAAAAGAGACTCCACTTAAATATTGAGAAGAGCTTCCTGATGGGAAGAGCTGTTTTAGAAAATTCTGAAACTTATATGACAATTAATGTTCTAATGATGAAGTGACACTATGCACAATTCTTATCTAATGTGATTCCTTAGTATTATTATGGTGATGATACTATAATATTACAACTTGTTGCAACTATATATGCCTTGTTATAATAAGAAATGTATACATAATCGCAACAAGTTGTAATATTATAGTATAATAGTAATAATCTAATATACAAAAGTCAAAGTTTGTATGTTTGTTTGTCTGTGTCAGGCGAAGACCTCATATGATTGGCTGCCTAAGAAGATTCTATGGAATCCTGAGGTTTGCAGTTTAGAGAGGGGCCTTTAGAATTCTCAGCTAGAGAGCTCTGTGTCTGGCTTGAATAGGGCTGGTTGTTGTGGAGACGAGGCCTAGCAGCAAGGAGGACGGCAGTATATTCCCTCAGGAACCCAACCTCTGTATGTTAATAACTCTGAATATGGGGAAAAACTTGCAGGTACTGGACAGGACAGTTTGGGGAATTAAGGACACAAGATCTCAAATATTTCTAACAGGTATTACCTATGAGAAAATAAAATCCCGGGCAACACCAGGTATCATAGAATCATAGAATCATAGAATCATAGAATCATAGAAATGTAGAGTTGGAAGAGACCACAAGGGCCATCCAGTCCAACCCCCTGCCATGCAGGAAAACCCTCAAAGCACTCCCGACAAGTGGCCATCCAGCCTCCGCTTAAAAACCTCCAAAGAAGGAGACTCCACCACACTCTGTGGCAGCACATTCCACTGCCGGACAGCCCTGACTGTCAGGAAATTCTTCCTGAGGTTCAGGCGGAATCTCTCCTCCTGCAGCTTGCCTCCATTGCTCCTTGTCCTGGTCTCAAGAGCAGGAGAAAACAAGCCCACTCCCTCCTCGACATGACACCCCTTCAAATATTTAAACATGGCTCTCATGTCCCCTCTCAACCTTCTCTTCTGCAGACTAAACATACCCAGCTCTCTAAGTCTGTCCTCATAGGGTATGGCTTCCAGACCCCTCACCATTTTGGTTGCCCTCCTCTGGACCTGCTCCAGCTTATCCATATCCTTCTTGAATTGGGGTGCCCAGAACTGGACGCAGTATTCAAGATGAGGTCTAACCAATGCAGAATAAAGTGGTACCAATACCTCTCTCGATCTAGACACCATACGCCTATTGATGCAACCAAGAACTGCGTTGGCCTTCTTGGCTGCCGCATCACACTGCTGACTCATGTTCAGCTTGTGGTCTATGAAGACTCCTAGATCCCTTTCACACGTACTGTTAGCCAGCCACGTGTCCCCCATCCTATATTTCTGCATACCATTTTTTCTGCCTAAGTGTAGGACCTTACATTTCTCTCTGTTGAAGTTCATTTTGTTAGCCTTGGCCCAGCTCTCCAATCTGTCCAGGTCCTTTTGGAGTTTGATCCTGTCATCAGGCGTATTAGCAACCCCTCCCAATTTGGTGTCATCTGCAAATTTGATCAGCGTGCCCTCTATTCCTTCATCCAAGTCATTAATGAAGATATTGAACAGCACCGGGCCCAGGACAGAACCCTGTGGCACCCCGCTAGTCACTTCTCTCCAGGATGAGAATCTGCCATTGGAGACCACCCTTTGGGTACGGTCAGTCAACCAGTTACAAATCCACCTGACAGTAGCCCTGTCCAGCCCACATCTTACTAGCTTCTTTGCAAGAATGTCATGGGGAACTTTGTCAAAGGCCTTACTGAAATCAAGATATACTATGTCCACAGCATTCCCTTCATCTATCAAGCAAGTAACTCTATCATAAAAAGAGATAAGATTAGTCTGGCATGACCTATTTTTGAGATAAGATTTTGAGGTATGTACACTAGTAATACTATAATATTAGTGTTAACATACTTCGGCCATTTCCGCACTAGCCTGTTACAGCGCTCCGATTCCACTTTCAACATCCTATGGAACCCTGGGGTTTGCAGTTTCGGGAGGGGCCACGTGGCCCCTCCCGAAACTGCAAACCCCAGGGTTCCATAGGATGTTGAAAGTGGAATCGGAGCGCTGTAACAGGCTAGTGCGGAAATGGCCTAAGAGATCACATTAGATAAGAATTGTACATAGTGTTGCTTCACCATCAGAACATTGATGGTCTTATAAGTTTCAGTTTTCTGACACAGGTATACACTGCTGTTGTTTGTTGTGGTCAGTGTTGAGGTAGCTGCTGGATACAGGGCGTAGGAAGAGCTGTTGGACAGTGGAACAGGCTGCTTCAGAAGGACTTTCCTCCTTTGGAGGTTTTTAAACAGAGGTTGGATGCCTACCACTTAGGGATACATTACCTGGGTTCCTGCATTGCAAGGAGTTGGGGGCCTTGCAGCCCCCTCAGACTCCAGGGAGCCATGGTTCTATGGATTTCTAGACAAGGAACATCTACACAAACATCAGGGAGAACTTCCTGGCTGAAAGAGCTATTTGATAATGGAATGGACTGCCTCGCTGCATGGTGGAGTCTCCCTCTTTGGAAGTCCTCAAACAGAGATTGTGTGGCCATCTCTTGGGAGCGCTTTGGTCGTGTATTCTTGCATGGCAGGGGGTGGGACTGTCACAAGAGCGAGGTCCGTTGCCCAGTGGTGTGGTCCAAATTAGCAGAGCAACGTGAGAAAGGAATTAAACCAAGGTTTATTTCTGCAGCAGAAATAGGTACACACTTTGTGGAGGCCCAAAGTGAGACAAAATACATTTCCCAGCACCCACGCAATGTACACTAAGTAGGTGTAAACATTCAGAAGACAATTAACACTTAGTTCAAAGCCCATCCTCTCCACCTGTCATTTTTCAACATTTCCAAACTCTTTCAATCAGTTCTGGAGACTGATGTTCTTTTTTTGATCTTTTTATCATTTTTGGATAGCATGTGAAATTCAGCTAACAGGAACTCAGGTGTTTGCTTACTTCAGAGAGTCTGGTACCTTAATCAAGGAAATTAATTAACAGTTGTAAATGAAGGAGGAAGTTCCCTTTCTTACCTAGGTGTTTTAAAAAAAAAAAACCCTCAGGATGGAGCCAAGCATCTTAATCTGTTTAGCCTATGTGACCCTCTCACTTCTAGGGCATGGATAGCTCAAGTCCTTTGAGTTCAGGTTGGAAAGGGGGAATTTCTAATTGTCATTATTATTTTCATCACAGGACTGTCTGGTCCTTGGGAGTCTTTTCCAGCTCCATGCTTCCGTGATTCAGGGACTCCTTTGTGGCCTGTTCTTGCAGAGGATGCCAGATCAGCCCTGCTGCTGATGTTTCAAAATCCTCACATGTGAAATTGGTCAAGTCGGTTAATCCAGGAAAGCTGATGGAGCCTGGATTTGAAACAAAATGTGAGGAGGGAGAGAGGAAGGGAGGGAGGGGGAGAGAGATTAGGTGGAATTACTGAGTTGTGGGGGAAGCAAAGGAAGAGGTCAAGGGCTAGCAGAAAACAGCAGCAAAGATGGAGGCCTGGTTGAGTCAAGAGCAGTGCTTAACTTTTAAACAGAGGGACCGAGGTTATGACCTCCGGGGGCTGATTCATCCGTCACCTTTTCAACTCCGAAAGGCCAATACCTGCACGTCAGCAATTTGGTGGTGAACAGAAGGAATCTGGGCTCCACTTCCGGGAGGATTTGTGAGCAGTGCGCAAAAAAGAGGAAAGAGATTCCTTTTGCTTTCTCTCTCCTGTTCATCCTAGAACGCAGCAGGGTCATCCAGGGAAAGGATCTGCTCTTGGAGAGGTAATTAGCAGGAATGGTAGTAAATGAGCAAGAGAACTAGAGCGCAGAAAGTGTTCTGAACTCAGGGTTGCCACGTGTCTGCTTCCAAAAAGGGAAGTATCCTGTTTCATGGCTGGAAAACTAGACTGAATGAGAGGCCAAAGTTTCCTGTATTTTGGGATGTGGGACCTTTATAAAAACAAGAACGTTTGCATCATGTCACTTATGAATGTGGACAATATATTAATGCTACAGAGCTCGGTGAACTGAAATCAATACTTTCATTTGCCATTCAGGTAGAACACAAATTGCTGCTCCTAGTTGTTAACCCTGCATGTCATGAATGCCGATTGTCTCTGACTGCTATTTTGAAAATCTGGCAACACTATTTGCACTACAAATCCCAGAATCCCCCAGCCAGTGGCTTTGCTGCCTGAGAGGAGTTTGTATTTGCTTGCTTGGATCTTTTTGCATGCTTAGATCCAGTGAGCCAACTGTGCCCATTCTTGGAGATGCCGACTCTGCCCATGGCGGGACGTGCCATGGTTACATCCTATATGGAGTATTGGAATGGGCTCTACATGGAACTGCCTTTGAAGAATGCTCAGAAACTTCAGCTGGTCCAAGAGCTGCTGTAGATTGGTAACTGGGGCTGGTATAGGGATCACACAACCCTGCTGTTGCAACAGCTCCATTGGCCGCCAGTTTGTTTCTGGGCACGATTCAGAGGCCATTTCCACACAAGGCTGTTATAGTGGTATGATTACACTTTCAACATCCTATGGAATCCTGGAGTAGCCAACATACCATGTCTCCCTGTATGAGCCAGCTCGGGCCCTGAGTTTCTTAGGAGATGCCCTTCTCTCAGTCCCACCACCATCACATGCCATCACATATGAGGAGTGGCTTAGGGAGCTGGGGATGTTTAGCCTGGAGAAGAGAAGGTTAAGACAGAACATGATAGCCATGTTTGAATATTTGAAATGATGTCACATGGAAGATGGCGCAAGCCTCTTTTCTGCTGCTCCAGAGACCAGGACACAGAGCAATGGCTTCAAACTTCCAGAAGAGAGATTCCACCTACACATGGGGAAGGACTTCCTGATGGTCAGAGCTGTCCGGCAGTGGAATCTGCTGCTGCCTCTATGGAGTGTGGTGGAGTCTCCTTTTTTGGAGTCTTTTAAACAGAGGCTGGGTGGCCATCTCTCCAAGGGAGGGCTTTGATGGTGTGTTTCTGCATGGCCGAAGGGGGTTGGACTGGATGGCCCCTGGGGTCTCTTCCAACTCTATGATTCTATGACAGTGGGGTCGTGTGAGGGGGACTTCTTGGTGATGGTCCCCAGGTTTTGAAATGCCCTCCCTCTCTCTTTTCCATCAGTAGGCGGAGACCTTTTCTTTTAAAATCTGACTGATTGTTTTTTAAAGGAAGGGTTCTGAAGAGGAGCACTTTTGTACTGTAGCGTTTTTAAAAAACTGTTTTCTATCACTTTGAATTGCATATGTTAGATTGTTTTTAAATGTTGTCAAATGTTCCGTCTTGATATCATTCTTTTTTGTTATGAGTTGTTGTTGTAGAGAATCTCAATAGAGAACCTCACTCTTTAGCGGTTTGTGGTTCTTCTTGACGCCTCCAGATCCAAACCGATTTGCCGGGTGGTGGATGGCCATCTGTCAAAGGGAATGCTTTGAGTGTGTCCTCCTGCAGGGCAGAACGGAGTTGGACTTGGTGGCCCTTGAGGTCTCTTCCAAGGCGATTTCCGTGCTACACTCCTATAGCGTTATGATTTCACTTTTCCCAGGATTCCATAGGATGTTGCAAGTGGAATAACAGCACTATAACAGCCTAGTGCGGAAATGGCCCAAGAGTTGATTCTCTGCTTGGCCATGGAAACCCACTAGGTGACCTTGGGTTTGTCACACACTCTCAGCCCCAGAAAAACCCGTCATAGATTCGCCTTGTAGTTGCCACAAGTCGGAAACATCTTGAAGGAATGCAACAACAACAACAGCAATGGTTACTAGTAATTCCAGTTCTGGGCACCCCAATTTAAGAAGGACATGGTCAAGCTGGAGCAAGTCCAGAGGAGGGCGACCAAAATGGTGAGGGGCCTGGAAGCCATGAAGCCCTATGGGGACAGACTTAGAGAGCTGGGGATGTTTAGTCTGCAGAAGAGAAGGTTAAGAGGGGACATGATAGCCATGTTTAAATATTTGAAGGGATGCCATATAGAGGAAGGAGAGGGCTTGTTTTCTGCTGCTCCAGAGACCGGGACAAGGAGCAATGGATTCAAGCTGCGGGAAAGGAGATTCCACCTGAACCTCAGGAAGAACTTCCTGACGGTCAGGGCTGTCCGGCAGTGGAATCTGCTGCCTCGGAGTGTAGTGGAGTCTCCTTCCTTGGAGGTTTTTAAGCAGAGGCTGGATGGCCATCTGTCGGGAGTGCTTTGAGGGTGTTCCTGCATGGCAGGGGGTTGGACTCGATGGCCCCTGGGGTCTCTTCCAACTCTACATTTCTATGATTCTATGATTCTAATTCTAGTAGGATTACTTACTGGAATCTGTAATAGTAAAATATTCCCCCCCCCATTACAGTTTGGCTTTGGGGTCAGAGCCCTTTTGTGTTTCAGTAGGGCCATTTCCGCACTACACTGTGATAGTGCTACTATTCCACTTTCAACCTTTTATGGAATCCTGGGGTTTGCAGTTTAGGGAGGAGCATTTAGGATTCTTAGTCAGGGATCTCTTGAATCTACAAACCACAGAATTCCACGGGAGGTTGAAAGCGGAATAATAGCACTATAACAGTGTAGTGCGGAAATGGCCTTAAGTTAGGATTTAGTGTTTAGTTAGTTCTCAGTATTTCAGTTTAGCTTGTTGGTACTGTGTTCTAGGGTATTTTCTTCTTTCTGCATTTTCTCTTTCTTTTTTAAATGTACATTACTTTATTCAGAATGAGACTGAGTTAAAAGCAATACACACACACACACACACACACACACACATATTACAAAAAGAAAGAAAGCAGCACTTGATGTGGGAACTGTGGATCCCACTCTCCTCTCTGACATTGCTGGGAGCCCCAGGGCACACCATCCAAGCCCGTCCTCCTGGGCTCCTTGGGGTGACTGGCCAGCTGAAGCCTCATCCCATCACATCCACAAAGAGCAGGGTCAACCAAGGTGACTGGATGGATCTTGGAGCAAATTTACAGAGCAAAGCCCCAGCCGATGTTCCTTGGAGGTTGTTTAGAAGCAAAGCGGCGCTCTGTCATAATTTCTGCTGAGAAGGTCAAGCATCCATCTGGACAGTTGGGCCTTCAGGGGCTCTTCCTTCTCGGCCCCTTCTTGACAAACATCTGGAGAACATGGCCCTTTGCTCCCACCTTGGGCTCCGCTCCAGAGAGAAAGCAAGCTTGCCGTTTGTGTCTTGCTTCAAACCAGACTGGTCAGTGTGTAGCTAGGTCAGAGGCAAAACTTCGGGAACTTACTTTTTAACCAGAGTTTCTCCACCCAGCTTGGCCATGGGGAGATATTGGAAACTGTTATAGCGCTATTGTTCCACTTGCAACATCCTATGGAATCCTGGGATTTGCAGTTTTGGGAGGTGCCAGAAATGGCCATAGACATTTTGATATTTGTGGTTTTCCCACTTTTGCGGGGGTCCCAGCAAATGAGGAAGGCTGACTGTAATGGATTCTAGACGCAAGAAGTAACTAACTAACTTACAAGAGATTCCACCTAAAAATGAAGAATAACTTCCTGACAATAGAATGGACTGCCTGGAAGTTTTGGTAGTGGAGAGTGGTGGGACTCCTCTGTTGGAGGGCTTTAAACAGAGGTTGGATGGCCATTGTTTGAGAGTACTTCACTTGTGTATTTCTGCGTGGCTCAGTGAGGTTGGACTAGATGGCCCTTGGCATTCCTTCAGCTCTTTCATTCTATGATCGAACCCACGGGCTTCATGGCATAGTCAATCCTATATAGAGAGATTTACGCTCCCTAACCTGGATGCCATTGAAAGAGTTTGCTCTGTCTACCTTGGAGAAGAGGTGGTTGAGACGTGACATGGGAGCCATCTTTATATACCTGAAGGGACATCGTGGAAAAGGTGGAGGAAGCTTGTTTTCTGCTGCTCCAGAGGGTAGGAAAAAACCTGTAGATCGAGCTTATGTGAAAGAGGGCTCTGATTCATCACTAGGAGCAATGTCCTAACATTAAGGAGAAACTTGGGGGGTGAAGGAAAATTTCATTGAGAGGGAAGAAATCTTATTTGTGGGTGGTTAATGTCCCCCTCTTTGCCACCCACCCACTACAGTCAGTATTTCCCCTCCACCCCTGCAGGGCAGCCTGTTATTGGTTGCATCACTTGGCACCACTGGCTCCTCTTTCCTTGGAACTGGAGCCTCCGGCCCAGCAAGTTATTTTTGAGGGGCGATGTCCAGCGTGGCTTGCCCGGCTGTTAGAAAACATCCTTGGAATGTGTCCTTGCTCCATGACAGTGTGGGAGGAATCCCACCCTTTGGCCTGATTTATTTTTCAGTGTCCTCCATTCTCCACAGAGGTCTTGGCTCGTCTGTTCCTCCTGGTAACAAGGTTCCCCCCCCAAAAAAAAAGTATCAATAGCATGGTTGAATCAGCATGGTTTGAGCATTGGGCTAAAACCCCAGAAACCAGGGTTCAATTCCCCATTTGGCCTTGGAGACCCACTGGGTCAGCAGCGTTCAGCCGTGGAATATGCTGCCTCAAGTGCAGTGGAGTCTCCTCCTTCTTTGGAGGGTTTTAAGCAGAGGCTGGATGGTGTCTTCCTGCACTGCAGAATGGGGTTGGGTGGCCCTTCTAACTCTAGGGCCATTTCCACACTAGTCAGTTATAGCACTATGATTCCACTTTCAACATCCTATGGAATCCTGGGGTTTGCAGTTTCGGGAGGGGCCAAACTGCAAACCTCAGGATTCCATAGGATGTTGAAAGTGGAATCATAGTGTGATAACAGGCCAGTGTGGAAATGGCCTGGGAATCTGTCATTCTATGATCCTGCAATTCTAAGTGCATGAAAACATTGAAAAATACCCCCACCCACTTCTCCAAGCACCCCACTACCTGCCACTACTCCAAAATGCCTCCATTTTCCTCTGCAGTCCCTCCCCAAATGCTGCAGGAAGTGGCTGGGAGGGGAAAATTGAGGTATGTGGGCTTGCTGTGTGTTGGGGGCAGTGGCCCAGGTGGCCTCGGGACGGAATTTGACTTGTCCCCCCCCGCCATGCAAACACACCAAATAGAAGAGTTCTCGGTATGGATATGTTTCACTCTCCGCAATGCAAGAAGTGTAGCGAGCAAAGGAAAATTTCACTGGGGGAGGCAGCATGACTATTAGGTGGTCATTCCTCCACCCCTGTAGCGATAGCCCCAGGGGCACACCTGTTGTGCTTTTGCCGCTCAGTTCAGGAAGAGGAAATTGGATAAGTTTGCGTTAAAATGGGGATGGCATGAATTTCTCCCTGTGCTTGCCGGGCCCTCTCCACCTGGCTCTTCAAGCATGCAGAACATGTGCTCTGCTTACTGAGTTATGCTTCCCCCAAGGCAGTTCGTGCGCTTGTGTCGTGATTCACACACTGCAAAACCGAGCTTCCGGGACATTCTGACTGGAGCTGTCCTCTTTCCCTCGCACCACCTCCCAGCCTAGCAATCAATATTCCATCCGTACATCGGTTTCAAAGCAGATGCTAGCAGAGAAATACAGAATCTTGCACAGACAGGCAGCGCTGGCAAGGGAAGGCAGAAATATAACATTGATGTTGACGGTAATAACTCCCCAGCCAAGCAGTGCTGCTGCAGAGAGGAATCTGTCATCGCTTGCTAAAGTGGGCAAGAGACTGGCCAAAGAGAGAGAATCTCAGTTTGGCAAGAGCGACATCCCAAATCTTTTCTTAGACTGTCACATCCCTGCATCATTGCTTTTACACTGAGCTGTTTGTCCTCCATACAAAAACCATAACAATAACGACAAGAAAGAGATGCAGCAGCCGGAGTAACTAATGGAATTCCAGGCTGCATCAACAGAAGTATTGTGTCCAGATTGAAGGAAGTAATAGTAGCCCCACTCGTTGGTGCTGCTTTGGTCAGACCTCACCTGGAGGAATCCTGTGTCCAGTTCTGGGCACCAGAGTTCTGGAAGGAGATTGACAAGCTGTAACGTGTCCAGAGGAAGGTGACCAAAATGGGAAAAGGTCTGGACACCAAAAGCCCTGTGAGGAACCGCTTGTGGATCTGGGTATGTCTAGCTTGCAGAAGAGAAGAGTGACACGTAATGTGATAGAGCCATCTTTAAGTATCTGAAAGGCAGTGGTGTATCTAACAGAAACAGCGCCTAGGGCAGCCCTCCATCTCCTCCTCAGGGTGCTTCCTCCTCCTCTTCCAACATTAAATCTTCTGGCATGGCTTTTTTTTGGGGGGGGGCTGGCATTGCGTCCAGGGCATGTGCCCTACTTGTCCTACCCTGGATACGCTGCTGCTGAAGGGATGTCATGTGGAAGACCAGGGAGCTCGTCTTCTGCTGCTCCAGGGACTTGAATACTAACCAGTGGGTCCAAATTGCAAGAAAGAAGATTTCTACTAGAAACATTACAAAGAATTTCCTGACAGGAAGAGGTGTTGGGAGCTATTTCTGCACTAGACTGTTATAGCGCTATTATTCCACTTTCCACATCCTATGGAATCCTGGGGTTTGCAGTTTCAGGAGAGGCCGGCTGGCTTTTTAGTTAACCACTCTATTCTACATTGATTAGGCCTCATCTGGAATCCTGTGTCCAGTTCTGGACACCTCAGTTCAAGAAGGATCTTGACAAGCTGGAGCATGTCCAGAGGAGGGCGATCAAAATGGTGAAGGGTCTGGAAGCCATGAAGCCTTATGAAGAGAGGCTCAGGGAACTGGGAATGTTTAGTCTGCAGAAGAGAAGGTTAAGAGGGGACATGAGAGCCATGTTTAAACAGTTGAAGGGATGTCATGTTGAGGAGGGAGTGGGCTTGTTCTCTGCTGCTCCAGAGACCAGGACAAGGAGCAATGGATTCAAGCTGCAGGAAAGGAGATTCCACTTGAACCTCAGGAAGAACTGCCTGATGGTCAGAGCTGTCCAGCAGTGGAATATGCCACTGATTCCATGGAGTGTGGTGGAGTCTCCTCCTTCTTTGGAGCTTTTCAAGCAGAGGCTGGATGGCCATCCATTGAGAATGCTTTGATGGGTGTTCCTGCATAGCAGGGGGTTGGTCTCTTCCAACTCTATGGTTCTATGATTCTATGAACAACATGCAGCGCCAAAAAGACAAATCTATGGGTCTGAGAGCAAACCAATCCTGAACTCTCACTGGAAGCCAAAATGGCTTAACTAAGGCTGTCATACTCTGGACATATCATGACATGATACAGCTCAGTGGAGAAGACGATAAGGCTTGGTAATGCAGTAGGAAGAGAGGAAAACCACACTCCTGGTGGATGGGCTCCCTCAGGGAAGACATGGCTTTGCAAGACCTGAGCAAGGCTGTGCACAGCTGGGGCTCGGACTCACTCACCAAAAATCAAAGTGAGCTTGATGGCAAATAACAACAAAAGATGAGAAGCTCTCAGGCATCCAGCGTAGTGCAGAGCATCAGTACAAGGCACACACCCAGGCCATTTCCGCACTAGCCTGTTATAGTGCTATTATTCCACTTTCAACATCCTATGGAATTCTGGGGTTTGTTGTTTGGGGGGGGACCTTTGAGTGGAATAATAGCAAAGTGGAATAACAGCACTAGTTGAAAGTGGAATAATAGCACTATAACAGGTTAGTGTAGAAATGGACACACACACAGGGACACAAGGCCACACACAGGCTTGTACAACCATCCCCAAACATCTGTTGGCAATCATGAGACCCAGCCCCTTGGGAAGGTTAATAAAAACAGATTCTCAAGAGGAGGCTAAACTTTGTTCCTAGGAACGTGCTGTCTGCTCTCTGGCCAAATGGAAGGGTGTACAGAGCAGCGCTTGGCTTCTCTGGCATTATTCTGTTCAAGCTGCCTACTTTCTCAGTTCTCTACTGGCAGTCTAACCATGGAATTAAGTCCTCTTCCTTGGCCTCTTTTCTTTGTTGTTGTTGTCGTTTTGAAATCATTTCCAAATCAGGAGGGATACCCAAAGACCACCTAGTCCAACCCCCTGCCAGTGCAGGACGCTACAGCCGAAGCATCCCTCTTAGAGAACATCAATTTGGAAGGGACCTCCGAGGACCACCCAGCTCAATCCCCTGCCAGAGCCAGAAATCTCAAGCGGAGGCGCCCGTGGGAGTAGCCACTCCATCTCTGAAGCAAAACCTCGGACAAAAGAGGCCATCACCTTTCAACAGAGTCCATTCCAAGCCGTTCTCCTTTTTTATTTATTTTTATTAATTATAAGAAAATAAAATAAAATTACATAACGTGATAAAAGTAAAGGGAAAAAAAGTTACAACAAAAAATTTTTTTTTACATTTCTATTTCTCTCCATATCCATTTAAATAATATTACTTATTCAACGTATTATAAATCATACTGATTATACATTGCAGTTATATATATCTGAATCTCATTCTCATTATACCATTGTTGTTATTAATTCCTATAATTAACATTTTCTAAAAATATATATTATTAGTAATTTCATTCTTATTTCTATCCTTTTCAAACTAAATTTAACCTATTACTATTGCTAAGTGTACCCCATCCTCAGAGCCAATTATATCTCAAATTACTCCACTTTCCAAAATTGTAACTCTTCCTGTGGCGGTGTGACACCTCCCTCTTTTACTAACACTTTTCCCACAAATATCTTCCATACTGCTTCAAAATCACTCCCTTTCTATTCCAAACAGTTCTTACAATCAGGAAATATGAGAGGCTATGTGACGTTTGGGTCTCTAGGACACGAGTGCAAATTCCAAGGAAAGGAGGGAAAAGCAAGCCGATCACAGCAAGGGAACTTCATACCCATAGAACTGTTTTCTTGTACTCACAAGAGTTTTAGAAGTACGCATAAGGCATTTTAAGGAGAACGCCTGCCTGCCAGATGCTTGGAAAAGTCATGGTTTTTGACTGCAACTCCCATAATCCCCTGGCCATGGTGGCTTAGTTTCATGAGAGCTGAATGATGACTGGTTAAGATATTTACAGCCTTTTAGAGGAATGAAAATTATAGAATCATAGAATTATAGAATAGTGGAGTTGGGCCATATCTGCACTGCACTCTTATAGCGCGATCATTCCACTTTCAACATGCTATGGAAACTGCAAACCCCAGGATTCCATAGGATCTTGCAAGTGGAATAATAGCGCTATAAGAGCCTAGTGCGGAAATGTCCTTGTTCTCCAGTGTCTTAGTTCAACATTCAAACCACTAGACCATGCTGGCTCTCTGGTAACCAGAGTCGCAGATGATTGAATTGTTCGATTTCTTCGTGCTCAAAAAGTCCATAAATGGTTTCCAGTCTTTCAAAAAGAATAACAATAAAAAAAATACAAATCTTCATTGGGCTTCTCCTTTAAAACCCATGTTACCCTGGCAATTTGGGCTCACTCGGCAACTTCTGCAATCCATTCTTCGTCGTCGGTGCTTCGTTCTGTTTCCAAGTTTCAGCAAACAATGTTCTTGCCGCTAGAATTATATATTGAAGAAGTAATTCACATTTACTATCCAATTCTTTATCTATAATACCCAGCAAAAACATTTCTGGTAACGTTACAAAATCCACCATTATTATTTTTTTCTTTTTTCTTTTTTGTGACTGTGCTGCTTTCTGATGTAGTCAGGATTGGTTTTTCTGAGCAACTGGGCGGAAAGCAAGCATGGAAAATTCCTCTTCTCTTTCTGTCTCTTGGGACTTTTAAGTGTGATGTCTCTCCTTCCAGATTCTGGCTTGGAGTCTGCTTTTTGGAAGCTGGCTGATACAAAGTCAGTCAGCACAATGGGCAGAAAATCCTAGAGCTGGAAGAGACTCCAGTGGCCGTCCAGTCCAGCCACCTTCGGCCCTGCAGGAAGACCGAGCCAGAGCCCTCTCCCTTGGACAGATGGCCATCCAGCCCCTGTTTAAATACCTCCAAAGAAGGAGGAGACTCCACCATCCTCCATGGAGGCAGCAGCAGATTCCACTGTCAAACGACTCTTACTTATTAAGTTCCTCTTAATATTTAGGTGGAATCTCTTTCCCTACAGTTTGAATCTATTGCTCCGTGTCCTAGCCCCTGGAGCAACGGAAAACAAGCTTGCTCCATCTTCCCTATGACATCCCTTCAAATATCTAGACAATGGCTATCATATCTGCTCTTCACCTTCTCTTTTCCAGGCAGTGTGTTCCACTTTCAGATTGCTCTTACGATCAGGAAGTTCTCCTAATGTTTAGTTGGAATATCTTTTCCTGTATGGGTACTTTGAATCCATTGCTCTGTGTCCTAGTCTCCGGAGCAGTGGTATCATAGAATCTTAGCGCCGGAGGGGACCACAAGGGCCATCTAAAGCACCTTTGAAAGATGCCGGACACTGGCTGGCAGCCTTGACTCTCTCGAGGGTTCGCGGTGGGAAATCTTTCCTAGCTTTCCCTGGAGATGACACATCTGGGAACCTTCTGCAAAGGAACTTGGGAAGCTGCTCTTATAATGAGTCCAACCTTCCCCCACACATGTCAACGTTACTGACTCTGACTGGCTCTCAAGTTTCTGGTGGTTCTCTTTCCTAGCCCAGCCTGAAGCTGCCAGAGACTGAACCTGAGACTTTGTTCAGAGCACGTGCTATGCCACTGAACTACAGGCAGAACCTAGAAATAACTTTTTAACAACTAATTCCTTGCAATTAATTTCCAATAACTACAATATGACTACTTGGCATTACCATTGCAACTTCACAAGGGATAACTTTACTCCTTTTGCAATGTAACGTAATAGTTGCTTACCTTTTTCTATAGTGGTAAGGGTGTGGCCTCCTTGAATGTTGGAGGGGGAAGATCACCTGGTTCCAGTGCTGGTTCAGGCTGTGTGTTGGGCTGCTCCCTCATGGTCTGCTTCTGAATGTTGAGGCAGTGATGAGGTGGAAGAAACAATAATGTGTAACAGTAATTACTACATTAGTCACCATTACAGTTCCAAAGCTCCCCAAAGTAGTTTTCTACTTTCATTGCTGCATTGTCCTTCCAGCGGCAAGCAACGGTTTTTACGGGCTAGGGGGGATGCTGTACCGCTTTAATTTTAATTGCTTATTTTAATCTCTTTTCGCTGTTTTAATTCTTTTGTAGTTTAATTCTTTTGTAGTTTAACTTTGTTTTAATGTATCCTATCTATATGTTTTTAAATTGTATTGTTTTAATACCTAAGCCACTTTGAGGCCCAATGTTGGGCAATAAGCAGGATACAAATTAGTGATAATAATAATAATAGTAAGTAGCTCTTTCCTTATTTGTTTCCCAAAATGCTGAAGAAAGCATACTTTCTCTTGGTGCAAAAGGCCACAATGCCTGAATCTTTGATTGCCTGTTATCATGTGCATTTTGTTCTCAATAGTAAACTCACAGTAGACGAACGGAGAGCCGGGGTGGGGTTAGCAGCTGTGGAAGCAGTCGTTTCTTTTAAAATAAACAAACAGCAAATGAATAAACCGAAAATGGAACAGACTGCTCAGCATCACAGGAGAAGCTGAAATGTTGGTCAAATTGCCAAAGCTTTATAGCAGAGCTTTCCAAACTGTGTATCGCGACACAAGCCATTTCTGCACTGGACGGTTATAGCGCTGTTATTCCTCTTTCAACATCCTATGGAATCCTGGGGTTTGCAGTTTGCCTTCCGGGCCCTCCCGAAACTGCAAACCCCAGGATTCCATAGGATGTTGAAAGAGGAATAATAGCGCTATAACCGTCTAGTGCGGAAATAGCCACGGTGTGTTGGCCGCCACATATAGGTGTGTTGCACAAGTGTAACAAGTGGAGGGGCTACCTCTACTGCCGCCGTGGCAAGCCAGGCTCAGGTGAAGGGGCTGCCTCTGCCGGCACCCCCCCCTCGCAGGCCGAGGAAGACCCCGGCGAGAGTCGCAATGGCGGCGGGCCAGGCACGGGTGGAGGGGCTGCCTCCGCTTACAGAATCACTTACCGAATTACTGTGTCGCGAAATGATGTGTGTCTGAAAAGCGTGTCACCGAAATGAAAAGTTTCGAAAGCTCCGCTTTTTAGGAAAAGAGGCTGAAAGGGTTGAAATTATTCTGTTTCGATCTGTATTGCAAAGGGGAATTTGGGGCTTCCTTTCCAAAGTGGAGGGTTACAGGGAGGAGAGTCTGAGCGCTCTGGACGCCGAATCGGGCAGAACACGCGTGTGCCGAAAAGCTGGATGAACTCATAAATCACTCTCGCAGCTCGGGTCGTGCAAATATGAAAGTTTGCTGAAAGGAAGTCAGGGCTCCTTATGTATTTATGGATGGCGAGCGGCCTAGATAGGATTTGGGAGCTGAGTGGTGTTTCATGTTTTCATGAAACGGCAAGTCCTAGAGAGAAGTTAAAGATTTTGGCAAATATTTGAGTGGGCGAATTCCCTGCCACGAGATGAAGAGATGGCTGCCAACTTGGACCTCTTTGAAACAGGCCAGATAAACTGATGGAGGATGGGAACTTTGGTGGCTATGAGTCAACGTGGCTACATATCTCCTCCAGAACCAGAGGCAGGAGTCCTCTGTTTATCCGTGAGGGATGTAATTCATGGAATCATAGAATCATAGAGTTGGAAGAGACCTTGGGGGCCATCCAGCCCAACCCCGTCCTGCCATGCAGGAACCCACGTCAAAGCCCTCCCAACAGACGGCAACCTAGCTTCTGCTTAAAAACCTCCAAAGAAGGAGGAGACTCCACCACACTCCATGAGGCAGCAGCAGATTTCACTGTTGATTCTCCTTGAATTGAGGTGCCCAGAACTGGACACAGGATTCCAGATGAGGTCTAACCAAGGCAGAATAGAACAGTACCATTACCTCCCTTGATCTAGACACCATATTCCTATTGATGCAACCAAGAATCGCATTAGCTTCCTTGGCTGCCGCATCACACTGCTGACTCATGTTCAGCTTATGGTCCTCCAAGTCTTCTAGATCCCTTTCACACATACTGCTTGAACTCTTTTCTTCTTGCTGTGAGAAAGTCTTCTTAAAAAGCACTTCAGTTTTCAGACTGTTTGTAGATCAAGATTTATTCTGCACAAAATTTGCACATGGTATTTTGCAAGACCTGAGCAGAGCTGTTGATGACAGGGAGACTCAGAAGTTTCTCATTTGGAGGGTCACCATGAGTAGAAGTTGACTTGAGGGCAGTTAACAACAATTTTTGCACAGAAAAAAGCATTTTCTGCCCAGAAAAATAATGACTCTATGCAGAAATATTATTTTTATGTGCAAAATAATGTTTCTGCACTCTAAAATGTTGGTTTTCTGTGCAAAACAACCATGTGTCAATTTTTGTGTCGAATAAGTTTTGAATGGTGAAGATCCTTGCCAGTTCAGGATGCGTCTCATCAAGGTTTCTCCGCACTCGAGCAACACAATTTTTTTACCATGTTTTTCAACGTTTTTGAATACTATTTCTATCCCATGGACTGGAGTTGTCACACTTTATCTCTGGTAACTCTTTTGAGCAGTGGTGGCTGGTGGAGCCCAAGTCGGTCAGCGGATTAATCCACTCCAGGTGTTTGTTCCAGCTTCAGTGCATTCACCCAAGGCGCCCAGTCTTGGGACTAGGCTTCAGCACCTTGGATAGCTCTTTTAAAGTTCAGACTAAAGCCTGAAACAAATTCTTGACTCCACTGCCACAAAAGGCATCAGCTGCCATTAGCTTTCTTGGAATGGGAACTGTCGTACCACGGTGCACATGAGCATATGCAAAGTGTGCTTCTGCTCCTCAGAGACGAAATGCCTCTGGCATCTTTCAGGGAACAGAGCTCTCAGTTCTTAGAGGATTTGACATTTTGAGCTGTTTTTCGAGTCTAAGATAGTGCTGTCCATGAGACGTGAAGTACCGAGGGCTGGGCAGATGGAATGGGGAGAGAGGCACCCCTTGCTGACAGCTGAGGAGGGCTGTGCCAAGCGGCACACCCGGGGCTTAAATTTAGCTCTTCCTCCAGCCAGTGCGCATGAA
>CAOKZL010003759.1:0-71629 GCA_948472985.1 Iguana delicatissima | reverse complement strand
GTAACCTGTTGTAACCTAGGTCTCTGTAACCTGTAAACACTTCATATATGGTCATATGTAATCATTTCCTGTAATCTGTTTACAAGAGGGTATATTTTTTTTAATATATTTTATTAAGTAATTCAGTTCCATTATTAAAAGAGAAAGGAGAGCTTAATTATACAATCATATAATGATATCATATATCATATATCATATATCATGTGTATCATATGATGATATACCATCATATTATGATAAAAGGTAACCCCTTTATCATAATCCTTTTACAGTAATTTTTCTCACCCAGGTAACCTTTTACAATATTCCTCCCGAAAATAGGCAAACATTGACATATCTTTTGTATTATCCTAATCATTCTTCATACTTAATTTATAAGAAATTAATTTAATTATATATATTATAATTTAATTATATCTAAATGTACATATTTAATGTCATACATTTGCCATTAGTTCTTAATTTCACATTTCACATTTCTAATTACCCCTAGTTTTCAAATAACTTCTCCTTTACTCCCCCCTTACCCTTACCCTCCCCTCCCCATTCTTCAGGAAGTGAGTGCTCACATATATATACAATTCTTTCTCTAAATTTCAACAAATATATAATTATACATATATAGTTATATTATATCTGTTTGAAATAAATGAATAAATACGCGAAACCATTATTTTCCCTAAGTTCTCCTATATCTGTTTAAGTCTTTTTTCCCCCCATATCCTCTCTTTTGCCACTTCAATACTCTATCTTTTCAATAAGTTCCTACTTAATCTAATCATCCATATTTACAACACATTTTTATTTAATATCAATAATAACATTCAACTCTAATCGTTCCAATATTACATATTCCATAATTCGTATTTGTCTTTCTCTTATTTTTCCATCCCCCAGACCGCTTTTTCCCCCCATAACTTTTCCCATAGAGGTAATACCAAATTCCATCTATCTTCACACTGAGTCGTGGATCTTTCAGTCGTCCAAATTCGAATCCTATCATATTCCACCATTTCGTATAACCTCATTATCCAATCCTCTATCTTTGGGGGTTCCTTTTGTTTCCACTGTTGTGCGTAGACTATTCTAGCCGCTGTAATCATATAAAGTAATATCCTCTGGTGTGCTTCATCTAATTTAGGTGTTAAATCCAATATGTTTAATAAATACAATTCTGGGTTCAGAGGGAAATCAATTTTAAATATATCCTTAATTATCTCGTGTATCTCTTCCCAGTACTCTCTAGTTCTTTTGCACGTCCACCATAAATGGTAGAACGTGCCTTTAGCCTCACATTTCCAACATTTCTCCTTCTCTCCCCTATACATCCTTGCTAAACGCACCGGTGTTAAATGCCACCTGTAGATCATTTTGTAAAGGTTTTCTTTTAAGCATGTTGCTTGTAGTAATTTCCATGTCCTTGTCCATGACCTAGACCAAGTTTCCAGTGAAATAGTATGCCCTGTATTCCCATTTTATCATACATTCTTTTACTGTCTCTTGTTCCATATCTAATTCTAACAATATCTTATAAATCTTTCCCACTTTATGCTCCACCTCATTTACAAGAGGGTATAAAAGGAGAACTAATACCTGGATTGGGGTTCTCAGACTTTGGAAATTCATTCCACTGAGATCCCTGCAGTAAAATAAACCTTTTTCTTGCTTTCTAATCTGGTGGTCTCAATTCTTGGCGAGCTACTTCAAGTACAGGGGGAAGACAACATATGGTGCTCTAGACATTGTTGGACTACAGCTCCCAACATCCTTCACCATTGGCTAAGCAATGAAGGTTGATGGGTGTTAGCACTGAACAACATCTAGAGAGCCTGGATTAACAGTTCTTCATTTACTGCTTTAAGAAAAAGTGAAATCTTGGCATACAGTTGGAATACTTCTGGTCAAAATGCCTCTGAAATGCCTAAAAACATCATTTAACAGCAACTAGAAAATGTTAATTGTTACACCAAAAAACAGTAATATTGGTCCCACTCACTGTAGTTATTAATTGGTATAAATGGTCATCATAGAGCTTGGTTTTTAAATACAAGTATTTCCAAGACTTACTATAAAAATGTGACAGCCAGAGATGCTAGTGACTTAGCCTGAGGTCTTGTATTTGCAGTTTCAGGGTCTCCTGTTACTGAGCTATTGAATCTGCTCAGAAGTAAGTCCCTTCAGTGCAAGGGGGATAGTTCCCAAATGGCTGACATAGCCTTCAAAATTTCACAGATGAAAACTGGGACAAGTGTGGCCAAGAAACATCAGAGTGGGGTCAAGACAGCAAAAGTTATTAATGAGGAAGAAAAGACAAGCTAGGAGAGGCTACAGCAGCTTGCTTTTGCCTGAGCCTATTGGGAAGAGCAAAATTCCAGCCCCTTCTTTCTTCTCCCCCAACTTGAGTTAACTGAGTGCAAACTGCTTTTGCACTTTGAAGTCAGTTTGCAGGAGTTCAAGTTAGCTGAAAACAAAAGGGAAAAAATGGGTGAAGGGGGGAGAAGCAGAAGCATTTTAAAAACAACAGAAAAAAAACTGGGATGACAGAGGATTTATTGGTACTGTCTCCACCAAATTGGGAAAGTTGGAGGATGAGGGCTAAGGGAGCAACATTAGCCCCCACCAAAAGGCTGAAGGGAGGGTTAGAAAAGAGCAGGGAAACCTCTCCACCAGCACAAAGGAGCTTCTCCAGTGGCAAGCCCACCCCGGAGGTCCCCTAGTGTGTGTGTAGTGCCTACCAGTTGCCTGTCAGCTTATGGTGATCCCATGAATTTCACAGGGCTTTCTTAGGCAAGGAACACTCAGGGATCATTCTGCCAGTTCCTTCCTCTGAAATACAGCCTAAAGCACCTGGTATTTCTTGGTGGTTTTCCATCCACATATTAATGAGGGCTGACCCTGTTTAGCTTCCATGATCAGATGGGATTTGGTACCTCCACCTGCTGAAATCTCCATTGGCACTGGAATATCATTGCAGGTGGTTCCATTACTAGTGGGCCCAAACCTGGGGCAAAATTCTTCAAGGGAGGGGAAGGTGGGGTGTGGCCTTGGATTTACATGTTTCTTTTTCCTGTTTTAACATATTTCCAATAAGGCTCTTCACCTACAGGACCTACAGATTGGAACTTCTCTTTGCTTTTCATCGGAGACTTTTTTTAAAAAAAGCAAATATTAACTGGGGAAAAAGTAGGAAAGCAACCCCATTATCAACTCCCACCCTGCTCAAGTGATCCTGCAGGGCTTTGAAGAGGTCTGATCAGATCCCTTCCTCAACTCACTTAGAGTCGCTCTGTCCTTCTTTATATATTAGACTGAAAGAGCATGTAGATCCTTACTCAGGCTGTGAACCAGCTGCTTCTGTGTGTGATTTCAGATTTCGAAGTTTTGCATAGGTTAGCAAAGATGCATTTGAAGTGGGAAAGGTTCCAAAAGCACTGGGTGGGGGGGATGGGATTTACTGCATAGTTTTACAGCTGAGATGAACTTTACAAGCTTTTGCCGGATAGACATTTCTATTGAACATGTACACATCAGCTTTCATTGATATAGTTTCCCTAGAATCCTCTGTTTAGAATGCCTCAGGAAACCTGCAGATCAAAGAAAACTCAATGAAATGTCTTCTAAATCATAATTCCAGATTTTCCTCTTTAAATTCAAGTGCTTTCAATAGTGTCTTTCCCCTGAAACTTTGCAGATGGTGCACAGAAATGCCTGATTGGAGGTGGGAGGTTGGGGAAAAGGAAAGCCCTGTATAACTGAAAACACCCTTGGTAGTATTTGTATTTGCCAAGCGCAGCAAAGAAAACAGAATGTAAAACCCAAGGGCATCTTTAGCTGAATCTGTACCGATATATAGTGGTGTAGCATGCAAGGAAGGATTAAGTGAATATCTGTGACACCAATTATTTTTAGAATATCCAGGTGTCCTGTTTCTTACTATGTCATCAGCAAAGCAACCTGGAAGAATGTTTTTTTTTATTTAAAAAAAAACTTTAGAAACCACTGAACCAGCAGAAAAATCAAAGCTACTATTTACAGCAAAGTTCAGTATTCACTTCCATAGATTTTTAAAGATACTGTGTCCTCTTTCTTGTATTTTCCACTTTCATAACTTCTCATTTTTGCGCCCTGCAGGTCTACAGTGTGTGTGTGTGTGTGTGTGTGTGTGTGTGTGTTGGCGGGGGGACTGTAAGACAGTCAGATTGTGTTATGGGTTTTGCAGCTTTGGCCTTTTCTGCACTATACTGTTATAGTGCTATTATTCCACTTTCAGCATCCTGTGGAATTCTGGGGTTTGCAGTTTACTGAGGCCAAAATGCTCTCTGGCTGAGAATTTGGAATGCCCCTCCCTAAGCTGCAAACCCGCTGGATTCCATAGGATGTTGAAAGTGGAATAATAGCACTATAACAGTCTAGTGTGAAAATAGCCTTTGTCTCACCTCCTACTGAGGTCTGGGCTTGTGCTGAACCATAGGGTTGCTAGACTGAAAATTGGAGAGGACTCTTGTGTATGGTTGTGTGGAAGAAGGAATTTCAGCAGGTGTGGCTTGTCACACAACCTGGTAACCAGCAACACCTGCTGAAATCGCCTCTTCTACACAACCATCAAAGATATAGCAGTCTTCTCCAGTTTTTACTCTGGCAACCCTACTTGCTGTGCCTGGGAGGCTGGAGGAAGAGGAGAGACAGAGACAAAGGGAGATGGCTAGAGAAATAGGAAACAGATTGGTTAGGCCAATGTTTTCCTTTCTCTTCCCTCTCTTCTGCTGTCACTTGGCTCACCCACAGTTTGTGCTGACATGGCTCAGCTGAGTCTGCTTCTGTCTGTGGTCAGAGGGGAAAAGATTAACTATGACAGCCTGAAGCCTGCGTGGGGTTAGGTGAAGAGCAGAGGAAGAGGAAGCAAGGAGGGAAACCTGCCCAGTCTATTCCCTTGACTGTTTCTCGGAGCTTGGGGAATGAGACTTGCTTGGCTTTCTTCCCTGCTCTCTTGTCACTGACAGGCAAAAACCTTTGTATTTAAACAGGCCTTCAGCTGGTTGAGGTAGAAAGACATGCAATGGATGTGATTTTTTTTTAAAGTAATATGTGCTTAATTTAATTGTACTAAACTAATGTTTTAAAACTGGATTGATTGTTTAACACATTTTGAACTTTGGTACTACATGTGGTTTTAGCTATTTTATTTTTAACTTATGTTGTAAGCCTCTTTGAGTTCCATTTTAGGAAGAAAACAAGATATACAATAAATCAGTTTAAATAAATAAATAAATAAATAAATAGTTACTTCTTTGAACTGCAGATCCCCAAATTCCCTGGCTAGTGTCCATGTTGGCTGTGGAATTGTGAAAGTTATATATTTTTATATATATAAAAATGGAGTTTTGCAAGCTTTCTTGTTTCTTTTATCTAACCCTAGTAGCAAGTTAAGAGCATATGAAAAGTTAAGAACATAGTCCCAAGGTCCAAGGGTCAATTTGGGCCAGTATTCTGTCTCTAATAGCTGCCTCTCTGGACCTTAGAGGCAGCAACCTTATTGGTTGCCTTCCTGAGAAACCTGGTATCCAGAAGCAGACTGTCCTTAGTCCTGAAAGCTCATTTAGCCAGTAAACAACTCATCCTTTATGAATGAGACTCAAGGATGATAGTTATAAAGAAATTAATTCAACTGTGGGCAATATTTGACCTTATGGCTACCTGTGGCTTTGTGCTTTATTTCATGTGTCCTCCACAAATCTCAGTTTATGTCTCTGAAAATGCGATTAGTCTCATGCCAGGTAGCAGGTTTATTCTAAAGGTTTTTTTTCCCCTACTGCGTAAGAGGCCCAGTACCAAAGAGACATCCCCCCACTCCACCCATCTGGCAGCATGTGTTAGTTTGCCTGGCCATGCAGTACATCATGGAAAGTGACAGAGACAGCCTCACTGAGACACCGGCACTCTCCCTGCGTTCTGATGGCACCATGGACAAAACTGGCCACTACGTTTTGTCAAAACCAAGGCCATTTCCACACTAGACTGTTATAGTGCTATTATTCCACTTTCAACATTCTGTGGAATTCTGGGGTTTGTAGTTTACTGAGGCCAAAGAGCTTTCTGGCTGAGAATTCTAAAGGACCCTCTCTAATCTGCAAGCCCCAGGATTCCATAGGATGCTACAAATGCAGTAATAGTACTGTAACAGTGTAATGCGGAAATGGCCCCAGTTGACTAAATGTATGTAATGGCAAGAGTCATTATAAAATCGGGTGATGAAAAGCAAGACTTTTTAGGTGCCAGGAAACTTGCAGTTGTGGTGCAAAAGGAGTGTTGCATGCAGCTGACATCTGCAGCAACAGAGTTGGAGACAAAGCAACTGGACACAGCTTCATACATGTACCCTCCTTAGTCATAGATGGAGCAGTCAGGTAGTTGATAACATAATATACTATTATTATAATGTTATATAGACTGAACGGCTAATTTTCTATTTTGTCGTTTCTTTAAAACAGTGGTTCTCAACCTGTGGGTCCCCAGATGTTCGTGGACTTCAGCTCCCAGAAGCCCTGAGCATTGACCATAGTGGCTGGGGCTTCTGGGAGCTGAAGTCCATGAACATCTGGGGACCCACAGGTTGAGAACCACTGCTTTAAAAGATGGGGAAAAGACTTTGTTCCTGATTAAAGCCCATATTGCTAACTGCACAAAAACCTGTGTTCTACTGCACATTATATCTTTCTATTGCACAAAACATGCCCAGTTTCTTATTAGAATGATGTCTCGAAATTAGAATAACATCTCCACATGTCAGTTGGCAACATCCTAGAGAATCCTGGAATTTTAAGTTTAGATAGAGGTATTTAGAATACTCAGCCAGAGATCTCTAGTGTCTCACCAAACTACAAACTCCAGGAGCCCATAGAATGTAGTCATGGCAGTTAAAATGGAATCATAATGCTACAACTGTGTAGTGTGAACTGGCCTCTAGCACACTGGGACAACAAGAAGCTAATTTTTGGCTTATTTTTTTTTAAACCAAGAGATTATAATCTCACCAAAAGCCATTTGCTTATTTCTTCCTCTTATCAGAATTCTCCAGAAAAGGAGTAGAAAAGACCTTGAGGTCAATATCTATCAGGAAGCTTATATGAGAAAATAGATCTGAGTCATGTTCTCTAGTAATCCCTTCCTGAAACACAGTCAGCTCAAGCAGACATTCCAAATTCTCTTTGTGACCCAAGAGCCAAAAGGAAGTTTACTGCTTCACTTGAACCCTCCCTTCTATTGGGAAAACTGCAGCACTAAGCCTGCCAGTTTGGATGTGGCAAAACTATCAGCCAGGGCACAGTTCAAAATTCAGGTTAACTACCTAGGCAACTTCTTAATTTGTACTCTTTATTTTGCTCTAGTGGCTTGCAAAATAAAAACTCTTTCAGGGCAAATGTCTCCACATGTAGGAAATGTATTTTTATATTAACCGTATTTTCAAAACAGATTATGTCCCTCATGCCAAAAAAAAAAAAAAAGGAAGAAATGTGAATATAATTTAGGCTGTTGTCTGTAAAGGCTGAGTTCCTGGGTAGCATCCAAAATGCAAACATTCATAATATGTTAGTCAGTTGTAGCTCTAAGGATATTTTTTTTTTAAAGAAGTTTCACATTCCATTTCTCAGTCTATCTTTTGGGGAAAAAATCCTTCCTGGATTTTTGGCATTCGTTAGCTTTCTGGAACATTTGAGACTATAATATTTCACAAGCAGACACATGGATTTCTCTGTGGATTCTTTAGGTATCAGTTCTGTAAAATGTTATGGTTGGTGATTGTAATAATAGAGACTGAAGAATTTATCTGCTTGGACTCTAACTCACAGATATCAACAGAGAGAAATGTAGGGTCCTGCACTTGGGCAGAAAAAATGAAAGTCACAAGTATAGGATGGGGGACGTGTGGCTGGATAGCAGTATGTGTGAAAAGGATCTAGGAGTCTTGGTAGATCACAAGCTGAACATGAGTCAGCAGTGTGACGTGGCAGCCAAGAAAGCCAATGCGATTCTTGGTTGCATCAATAGGAGTATGGTGTCTAGATCGAGGGAGGTAATGGTACTACTCTATTCTGCATTGGTTAGGCCTCATTTGGAATACTGTGTCCAGTTCTGGGAACCTCAATTCAAGAAGGACGTCGACAAGCTGGAACATGTCCAGAGAAGGACGACCAAAATGGTGAAGGGTCTGGAAGCCATACCCTATGAAGAACGCCTTAGGGAGCTGGGTATGTTTAGTCTGCAGAAAAGAAAGTTAAGAGGGGACATGATAGCCATGTTTAAATATTTGAAGGGATGTCATGTTGAGGAGGGAGCAGGCTTGTTGTCTACTGCTCCAGAGACTAGGACAAGGAGCAATGGATTCAAGCTGCAGGAAAGGAGATTCCAGGTGAACCTCAGGAAGAACTTCTTGATGGTCAGAGCTGTCCGGCAATGCAATATGCTGACTCGAAGTGTGGTGGAGTCTCCTTCTTTGGAGGTTTTTAAGCAGAGGCTGGATGGCCATCTGTTGGGAATGCTTTGATGGGTGCTCCTCCATAGCAGGGGGTTGGATTCGATGGCCCTTGGGGTCTCTTCCAACTCTATGATTCTATGATTCTGTATCCCCTGACACGGCCAATTTGATGGTGAAGATGACAGGGAGGAAGAAGAGGAGAAGGAGAACAACAACATTATGATACTTTCTGTAACCAGAAGAAGCCCTGCTTTGGAAGGATGTTGCAATCCTTACGCCAAATACATTGTGGCCTTGTTATGCAGTTGTAGAGATGCAGCTAAAACAGGACTTCAGTCATACCTCCCTGGGGTGTAACTATTCAGTAGGGCAGAATTTCTGCAAGTATGGCTTGGGTGTAAGTCTTTTAAGATGCTTGAAGATCCTGGAATGTGACCTTTCTTGAAGAACACATGACCATAATCCCTCACCACTGGCTATTTTGGTTACAGCTGATAGAAGATGCTGTAGTTTAACTGCACCTGGAGGGTCATATGTTCCTGGGTCCTGCCCTATATTGTGAGGATTAATCATTATGACCTATAAAGCCTCTTTATAGGCTCTTTAGGAAAAACAGCGGGCTGGCCCATAAGCCCGCTATCTAAAATAAGTCTAAAGTCTAAATAAGTCTTTGTCTTTGGGTTCAACCCAGACAAAGGTAGACTGCAACCCTGCATCCATTTACTAAAGAGCTACATGCCTCTCAACTAAATGGAGCTTATATATGAAGAGACATGTATTTTTAAAGCATTCTTAAGAATGCAGGGCTCAAAACACTTATTAGGGAGTATGTTTGACTGAATTCAGTGGGACATACTTCCAGTAGCCATGACTAGGTTTGAACTATGAATCCCATAAATTTAAATTAGATATTTTTAAGGACATTTTCCATTGTGTCAAAATCAATATGACTTTAAAGTTCGTAGCTCTAGCTAGTTAATGTCCTGAATGAACTAGACAGCTCACCAAATGCTTAGCATTTAAGTAGAAAGGCAATATATGTTACCATAATGAGGAAGACAGGGACCAGGTAACATCTATTTCACTTTGTGTTCTGTCCAGGTGCTATGAGCTGATGGGTGTCCTGTGCCAGCAGAAGACTGCCAAGGCTACACAGCTGTGTAATCAGCAATAACTAGCAAACAGCTTTTGTTAAAGCAGTCTAAATGCAGTCCAGAGCAACTGAGTCTGAATTTACCAAGAGTCCAGGGAGAGAGTGTCTACAAGCAGAATCTATAGTCCAGGCAAAAGGCCAAGGGCTGGAGAACATGAGCAGAGAATGCAGGAGCCAGCAGGGCTGTCACCACCAATGAAGTCAATAGATTCCAGCAGCCTTCTGCTGTCCTGTCCTCTGATTATATAGCCTCAGCATCCTGGGCAGCTGTGGCCTAATTAACAAGCTATTCCTTTTCCACCTGCACTGGCTGCTATAAGTCCTGTCCCTCTCATGTCTCTAGGGTGTGGCTGTTGGGAAGAGTCCTGTTTGGGTCCCGGGGCAGGGGCATGACACCAGGCAACTTCAAGGCTCCTACTGTTCTCCCTTCTTAGGATCCTTCATACACTCCAATATTTCAGAGATAAAAAGTGGGACATGTGTAGCTAAGCAGCATCAAAGTGGGGTGAAGATGGCAGAAGTTATTAAAGAGGAAAAACACAACCTGGCACATGGCTGCAGCTGTTTGCTTTTTGCTTGTACCTACTGGGAAGGGCAAGATTCTCCTCCCTCCTCTGCTCCCTGCTGAATTAACTGGTGCAAACAATTTTGCACTTTGAACTTATGCTGAAGCAATTCAATTAAGCTGAGGAAAACAGGGGAAAGCAGGATGAGGAGAGATAAACTGGGACATTTAAAAAGCAGTTGAAAAGGTGAGATAGCAGTGGATTTACAGTCCCAAGTTGAGACAGTTGGACTGTATGGATCCTTTCCCTTAAACCAGGTCTGGAAAGGATAACACTTCACATAGGTGATGCTGTCACAGGGTACCCTTCATGTATCCTCCATAAAGGATAACACATGGGTACCTCAAAATCCAAAAAGCAGTCCCAACTACATTAGAAAAATAAATCACTGGAAACTTGGTACCAACATTTATGTAAGTGCTATTGATTCAGTGGGTCTTCACTAGTTAGGACTAACTATTGAATTTAGGTCCCTATTTATATTTAAATGTTAATTTTAGTACTTCATATTTCCCTATCTCTTTGGTTTTCTATTCGTTTTGAAAGCAAGTACATTTCTGTTGTCACAACTTAATAATGTTTATTATTAATGACTATTGAGTTACTGGATTTCTTGCTCTCCAATAGAAGTCTCCAGTAAATGAAAGTCGTTTCTTCAAGAAGGTTTGTCTTTCACCTGGTCCTGTCCAATTTATTAAGAGCCTTGAGAAACTGTGCTGGAAAGAATACTTACAGTGCCATTAACATGGCATAATGGAATTCTTCTTGTGGGATTTCAAAGAGAATAAATTAGTTCGCAGCCACTTATTATAACAGTCAAGCTTTTTACCACAAAAAGATCAATGGGAACCCTGAGTTTGATGAAAATTCAATTCCTAATGTGACAAAACGAAATAATAATTTACTTCCTGGCATTTGTTATTATATAAAATCTCCTGTAACTCATTTTGCATCAATGCCAATGCAGTCCTGTGCAAGTTCATTTGGAAGCACAGGCGCCAGCATAGTGTTGTGGTTTGACTGTTAAGAGTACGACTCTGGAGACCAGAGTTCAAATTCCTGCTCAGCCATGGAAACTCACTTGGGTGACCTTGGGCAAGTCACCCTCTTTCAGCCTCAGAAGAAGGCAAAGGTAACCCTCTTGGAACAAATTTTGCCACGAAATAGATAGATTTGTTTTAGGGTCACCATATGTCGGTAATGACTTGAAGGCACACAACAACCAGTGTTCTCCCAAGCTTCATGAGACATATACTCATCTAAGTGTTTACAGGATTGCAAGCTATAGAAGAGACTGCAGCCATTTCCACACCATGCCTCCTTCTGTTGTCCTCCCATCATGGTCCCAGCAGCGCCTTTGCCGGGAAGGGAGGGCAATGTGAATGCTCCCCTCCACACCCAGCTGGCTCCCTGTGGAAGGGACTGTGTGTGACACACTCCTTCCTTCCTTCTGCAGTGTAGCCAGCCTCTTTCCTGTTCTGCATGGGGGAAGGAAGTGTGTGATTGTGCTTCTACTCCTTCCACATTGTTGCATCACAGGGAAGCACAACATGGCCAGCAGCGATGTGAGTGTTGCATGACTGTGGGCAATTAAGAGATTTTTTCTGTTAAGCAAATATCCTACAATCGCAATGGGTGGGGGTGTGCTGGCTGCAGGACTGTACTGACATCATGCAAAAGCATGACTCGTGGACTGCTGCCAATGTGTTCCCATCATGTGACTGCAACACCATACGGAAATGGCCTTCACAATGTATCCATTCCGTAAATAGGCTTGTTGTTACTGTGGCACTTTCAGCATATGATGACCATAAGGCAAACCTATCACAGAGTTTTCTTGGCAAGATTTATTCAGAGGTTTACCCTTGCCTTCTTCTGAGACTGAGAGAATGTGATTTGCCCAATTACCCATTGGGTTTCCATGGACAATTAGGGACTGAAACTGTTGTCTCCCAAAGTCCTAGTCCAGTACTTGAATATTACACTAGAAATAGGCTACAATGTGTTAAATCTACACTGTCATCAAAGATGTAGGGATGGTAAAGGCACAAATGTGTACACTTACTCTGAGATGATAACTACATTTTGGCGGAATAGCCAAAAGGGGGAGTTGGATAGGCCATTGTCTTTCAGAGCACCATCCACTAAATGTAGATGTTTGCAGGTGATGGAAAATGATTGAACACTAAATCTAGAGGAAAGTGGTACTTAAGGTAAGTTGTTGAAAGAAACATCAGAAACAGCAGCAGTAACATAGTTGGGAAAAGATCTCAAAACCACACACTGCTCAAATTCTGGGCTCTGAAAGGTTTTTTTTTGCAGAGGGGGGTCAGAGGGAGGCCTCTAATTCTCATAATCCCTCAGCCAGCATGGCTATCGACAAACTAGTCAACATTTGCACATGCTCTGTCAAAAGTCCAGTCTGTTTACACCAGCTTCTGATTTTTTAAAATTGACAAAAAGGAGCATTTCTTTTCATATGCAGTTTTTGCCAATGTATGCATTTTGCATGCTATTTTCATCTATGCACATTTTCCATACAACTTTTCATAAATGATTCTACCATATTTGAGTATGGCAGTTTGCCTAATAACATATTTTAAAGAAATTTTTGAGCTGAGAACTACATTACAAAATTCAGAGACGTACATAGTCAGGAGAAGTATGCAGTAATACAGATAACTATACCCTGATCTACACGGTATTTTGGAAACTGTGCATTTGGTTGCTTCCCTTAGAGATGGAGGCCAAATAAAATTCTCAAATCCCAGCTGACCCTTATTTGGGCTAGGGGCCAGCTGACCTTTTAGAATAATTCATTTACAGGCAGGGACATCTGTCAAATTAGGATAGTCTACATGAGGATTCATAAAAAGAAAATTTAAAAAATTCAGTGCAGACTAAAGAATTTTACACCCGGCCGTGAAAGCCATGACAGACTTTTCTATAGCCTCTACAAATAATTATTCATGTGGTTCCTGCACAATGTCATGTGTGACACTGGAGACATTTCTGCACTAGACTGTTATAGTGCTATTATTCCACTTTCAACTAGATTGTTGTAAGGCCTCTCTCTACTCTGCAAACCCCAAGATTCTGTAGGATGTTGAAAGTGGAATAATATCACTATAACAGTCTAGTGTGGAAATGGCCTGGAACTCAAGAAAGATAAATTCCAAGGACAAGGAAACATATTCAGGGGAAACTGCATTGTTTGTGCAGCAAAATACAACAAAATCCAAAGTCCACAAAGAGCAATACCTTTATTGGCCAACCAAAATGCAGAAAATACATCAAACAAGCTTTCGAAGCATAATGGCTTCTTCATCAGGCCTTATGGGGACTGAGAAATTCTTGAGAATTTCTTTTTGAATTTCTTCTAAAGAAATTCAGTGTTCTCAGTTAACTTTACACAGGACAGGGGCAGCCTAGGTTTCAAGGGAAGTTATTTTTCTGTTGCTAATGGAGTTGAAAATTTATTACCTGTCTCTTTCTTTGTCCCTAGGCCCCACATGGCCAAGAAGAGGAGTGGTCTCTGCCTGCATTGAGATCCCTCTAGATGATCTTAACTGACAACAGAAGTAACATCTGAGACAATACGTAGGACTGTGATATCACTTTTCTTCTCCTGTCTGATTTTAAACATCTTTGCCTTGAAGAAGCCAGTGAAGTTTTGATAGCTTGCACGATGTATTTTCTGCATTTAGGTTAGCTAATAAAGGTATTCCTTTTTTGTGCACAAGGATTAGCTTCGTGATGAAGAAAAGTGCCACATATGTACAGTGGAGCTTGCTCTTAGGTAAACAGGGTCACCAAGTGTCTCTTATTACAAGGGAGGTCTCTTACTTGAGGACTAGAAAGTCTGTCCCATATAGGACTGGCAAGTGTCCTTTGTTACAAGGAATCTCCTCTATTTGAAGGTAGGAATACTTTTCCTTTTATATAGACAGAAGATGCCACACAACTCCCATATCTTTGGGTGTGAGCCCTTCATAAAGATAGAAATGTGTGCATCATGTCATTCATCAATGACATGTGTTAATTTTACAGAGAAATAAGCTAGCTGAAACCAATACTTTAATTTCGTATTTAGGCAGAACACAAACTTGTTACTAGCTACTTCCTGACTGTCAAATCCACATGCCAAGAACTTCAACTGTCTTTATTTTAAAAACCTGGCAACACTAGTAAATGCACATAGGGCTGCAGTGTAACACACTATCTCCATGTGATAGGGCAGATGAGGAAAACAATCTAGTCAAAGTTAATATTCAATGTGCAATGTAAACATCTGATAATCTGTGGCAGAAGGAAAGATTCTTTCTGCTCTGATTAGCCTCAGTTTGGCTAGATTTTCCTCTAGCAGCAAGGTACGCAGCTGAAGAGCACTCCTGATTCAGTCCAGACTTTACTTCTCCATGTATTATGCATGCCATTGATTATTTTCACTTAAACAGATCAATTCAAGTTCTGGTGGAAATGAGTCCCTTTAATTATACCTCATATGTAGCTTTAAATAGCTGGTCCTATCTAATTAAAGGAAAGTTTTAAAACTGAATCGAGACCATTGTTTAAGTGGCGGCTGTGTCTGGAGAGAATGACTCTTATCAGATGTTTTATTGTTGGCTAAATTAATCCTGTTGTATGTGTTTGTAAAGGCACTGGCAATCTGATAACTAGCTTTGGACGGTGTGCCTTTACAGAGGCTAGTGAAGAATATTTCCTAAGGCAGATTGCGGAAAATGAGGGAAGTACTTAAGATGACTGGAAAAGCCCACCTGGAAGGAGAAGACAGCTGGATAAGCCTTTTAGGTTCTTTCCACACTACACTGTTATAGTGCTATTATTCCACTTTCAACATCCTATGGAATCCTGGAGCCACATTGTGGCTGTGGAGCCACAGTGACTAAGTAGATACAAATACCTGCTGGAGAGTCTTTGCAAGCTGCATCAGCAAAGTCTTGGATGCTGTTCTAAGCTACTTGCTTGAGTGGGGATTTGCACACACTCTTTCCTTTTTGCATGTAGCTGAGCCCAAGAAAATTGGAGAATTTGCACCCTCGTCTCCTACCGGGAGACAAGCCATGAACACTTGAAACTCAGGGCAAGGCCTTGAGGGCAGCCCTAGTTATAGAAGACTAATCAAGGCACTTTAAGGCTCATCCATTTTACTAGGCAGATTTATATTTGGGCAGATAAAGTGCAGATAGGTAATTTGTGGCAATGCACCGTAAAGATGGTTGTGGCTAACAATGTTCTCTTGTACCACCACTGTGCCACTACCAGGCCACTCCACTTCAAGAATCTGGATTGTCCTGCATTGCTGTTTTGAAAACTTGGCAATCCTACCCATGTCTCAACTAAACATATTAACTTTGAAGGCCTCTGTTATGAGTGGCAACACCTTTCCACAGCCTAAGAGTATTCATGGACAGATTCTGATAAATCTTAGATACGGCCTTTTCATCAACTCTAAAATTAGATTTCAGTAGCATCTTTGGTTTTATCAGAGTTACATTACGCATGGGCCCCAACGGCTCCACAACTGTTTCTGTGTGATGAGTTGCAGGTATGGATTTCATGGACTGTTTTTGTTGGTTGCTGTCCCAATTTCTCCCCTCAGCCTTTTGCAAACATAAACTCCATTTTCTGGGCAGTTCTGTGAGTTCCTACTATGGATTCAAAAGACTGTTTGGGTATATTGCTGCGTTTGTTTTCCTAACAAACCTCAGACGTAATCTCAAAATTCTGCAGACATAATCTCAAAATTAATTTGCCCCATTTTCTCTTTTCTGTGGATTGGTTGCCTAACTGCACACAAAGGGCAGCCATGAGGGATGGTGTAGACCACATGCTTTTTCTCTGAGCACTGGATCAAGGAATTAAATTCTTCATTTTAATTTGGTGCTTTCTTATTATACTACATTGCCAAAAGTGTCCTTAAAGCCTTTCCATCAAACAACGATTGGAGAAAACCAAATCTAGTCATCCACCCTACTGAAACGTACTGCTAACAGGCTCAGCTTACTCCATCCCTTGGCTCTCCATCCCTACTCTAAAGTGCCCCAGACACTGCCTCTACTGGCTACCATTTCAAGCAGTGGACATAACTTCTGGCAAGTGAATTTGCGCATGGATAGGCACCTCAGCAAGCATATCTAATTATGACAAGGAACTCCCATCACGTCAAGCAAAAGCTACCGCTTCCTTTCTTGCAAGCAGATTGACCGAAGCAGACTAATCAGCAATGAAAGATCCAACCAAATGAATCAAGGTATGCATGCAATCCAAATGACCTTAGCTTTACATAAATGCTTAAAATAATCGTATGATAGGTGTGTTTCCAATCTATTATACTATTGTTATTTATTTAGATAATTAAATACAGTACTTAAAGATCAACTTCAAACAAAATACTATATCTATACTACATCTGTCACGCATGAGAACAGCTGAAAGCAGCCAAATGAGTGGGAGTTGAGAGGAATGACTGGGGACTGTCCCTGTCAAAGCAAGACAGTTGGGAGGTATGGTATATGCCATTCTATCTGTCAATCATGTGGGCCATTTCCGCACGAGACTGTTATAGCGCTTTGATTCCACTTTCAACATCCTATGGAATCCTGGAGTTTCCAGTTTCAGGAGGGGCTGGCCGGCCCCTCCCAAAATTGCAAGCCCCACGATTCCATAGGATGTTGAAAGTGGAATCAAAGCGCTATAACAGTCTCATGTGGAAATGGCCTTGGTTTCTAATGCAGGTAGTGAGAGCATAGGGCACCATCCCACCTTGATCCTATTCTGGATCATCATCCTGCACACTGTGACTGCCATTTGCCCCCATAGTGAACTACCACTGTATTGATGACAAGGGCAGCCATGGTGGGGGTAGAAGGCTAATCCAGAGCAGGACTGCTGCAGCAGCAAGGGATTATATCCTCTCTCCCCACAAGCCTGGATCCCAGTTCAGATTGTCCCCTGCTGTACAGCTGTTTGTTTAATGAGAAGCAATGCCTCCAAGGCTCTTTCATCTGCTAGATGGCAACATCTATTTTGGCTCTGATTTAACATAAGACAGCTTCATCCGTTTGCCTAAAGTAGATCTCAGCTGTCACTTCCTAGAAAAGCTCCCATGAAAGCCAAAAGGGGAAAAAATGCCTTCCATACTTATTCTGTAGCATAACCAGTGACCTCAAGCTGTGCAATGATACATCCCATTAACAATTCCGCGAATCGTTTAGTCTTGCTTTGAAGCTTAATGTAAGCCTGGCAGCTCTCTCTGAGCAGAATGCTGCAAATGATTAGTAGCAAAGATCGTAGCACGGGTATGTACCCATATTACCAAAGTAAACATCATTTGTGAAGTTTGTTTTCCGAGTACAGAGAAACAAGAGGGTTATAATCCAGGTTAATGTTGTGCACAAATAATGCACAGTGGCGGTTATTTAACATGTGCTGACTGGATACAGGCATACAGCTAGAGTTGGATGGAGGTGTCTATGTCCCATTTCTATGAGATTTCTGTGTGTTTTATTCACAAATCCATTTCAACACATTTTCATATCAGCCTGTCGGGTTTTTTAAAAAATCCAAAGAAATAAATGAATTCTTTTGCATATACTTTACTCTGCTGCAAATTTTTGTCTTTGCTTCCAAAATATTCAAGTTACTATAACTTTTTAAGGCCTGAAATATGCATTTCATATACATTTACCTTAAAATATAAATGTTTATGTGCATTTTACTTTAAACAATGCATTTTGTATGGATTTTATTGTAAAATATGCTTGTTGCATGCATTTATACTAAAATATACATCTACTAGTACTAATTCTACCCTAAAATGCATATGATTATAACAATTAGAAATAACATGAAGATTCACAAGGTACAGCTCAAAATTTCTGCATATACTAGGAACATTGCTTTAACGCTGACAGTAACTGAAGAATGTTTTTCTACATATATAAGCATTTTGCAACAATTCAGCAATATATCTGGATTTATGTTCAATCTTATTAAATCAGAATGGCCCCTACCTAACATTACAAAAGAACTTAAGTTTGGTTGTCCTCAAGGAGCAACACATGGAAAGAGAAACTGTTAAATCTCTTGGGAGTGTAAATATACTATTGTGGCAGGTTGCAGAAATTGTAATTTTATTATTATAATGATCATCATTACCACTACTACTGCTATTATCACATTCAGCAAAAAGAGGAACTGAATGTTGTTTTTCCTGCATACTTCTCAGATAGATAAAATAAGCAAAAAAAAGTCTGCCTTTCATGAAATAATTGTTACGTTTAATCACTGCAATTTCTTAAACACATTTAAAAAGACATTTAATTTACACAGAAATGAAAATAATACTGTGTTTAGTACCTGTGCAGCTTGAGTGTAACGGTTCCATATACAGTTGTAAATCCTAAAAGACGGACCCATCTTAGGAGAATACAGCGAAATACACTTGGTTCAAAGTATAAAATGATGACCTGTAAGGGAGATCAGATATAACGCAACTTCAAGAGAATCACAAAACATACTTTCTGGTTCGCAGATAGAACTATGTCAATACAACAGCTGAATGTGTGGCCTCCCAGAATGCTGTTGGACCACAACTCCCATCAGCCCTAGCCATAATAACCACTAGTGAAGAATGCTGGGAAATGCAACTTCAACAGCATTCAGAGGTCTGCACAGAATCATAGAATCATAGAAGTGTAGATTTGGAAGAGACCACAAAGACCATTGAGTCCAACCCCCTGCCATGCAGGAACACCCTCAAAGCACTCCCAACAGATGACCATCCAGCCTCTGCTTAAAAACCTCCAAAAAAGGAGATTCCACCACACTCCGAGGCAGCATATTCCACTGCCGGACAGCCCTGACCATCAGGAAGTTCTTCCTGAGGTTCAGGTGGAATCTCCTTTCCTGCAGCTTGAATCCATTGCTCCTTGTCCTGGTCTCTGGAGCAGCGGTAAAGAAGCCCTCTCCCTCCTCTATATGGAATCCCTTCAGATAATTAAACACGGCTGCATGTTTCCCATTCTTACAATACTGTGGAAGGAGGCCTGGATCAAACTGTTTTCACACTAAAATGGATGAAGAAGCCTCTATTTCTGTGGAAGTCAATATGCCATCCAAAATATAACTTCACATGGTTTTCACAATAATACATAGCACAGTATAGTCCTGTGGGCTGCCCAGATTGCAGGGTTATAGTAGCTAAAATGTAGCTGGATATGAAAAAGACTTTTTCCTCCTCCTTTTCAACCTCACATGAACAACATATAGAATTGAAGTCAGCATAAAGGCTAACCTAGCTTGCTGCAGGTGGATGCTCAATTTTTTTGGCTATATATACAATTTTTCACAGGCAAAGCTTTTGGATCTTGGATCCTTTCAACACTACTGCCAAAGAGATCTGACCACAAGGGGGGCGAAGGCTGGAAGGCAGGGAGTTCTGAGTGTTGCTGAGCCTCACCAGATATACGAATTTCAGTAAATGACCCAGTATGCTGGTGCTGACACCAAAAAGTCCCTTTTCTTGTTGTCACCCAGTTCTCTTTAGATGGTTAGGAAACCCAGAGAAGGACCTTCAGTGCTGATTACTCTTTCAAAGTCACAGCCCAATAACATGTCTCCTCATCTCACAGGCTCCCTCCGTCCCAGCCACTGGGTGGCATTCACAAAAGGAGGAATCTCCAAATGAATCTGGATTTTTGAGTGACATTTTGGCACATTCCCAAGATATCTCTGGACTCATGATTGCTACTTACTGTAATTTTCAGTACCTACAGTGAAGGAGGGTAAAACAGCAGTCTATTCCATTCAGCTGTAGCTGTTTATAGGGTATTTCATGATGAAATAAAAGCCCAGCATTTATAATATACAGCAAGCACCCATGCTGATGTAGAGATAAAAGCAACAAACAAATTCACTGACAGTATGGTTGTTACATGGTGTGTGCCTGCTTAAGTAAAAATTAATATTTTAATAAACTATCTTGAATGGAAAGTTAAAGTAGAACCTCTTCTGCATCATTTTTAATTATGTTTTTCTTAAATCTTTTCTTAAATCTGGGTTTTCATGAAATTCATCCTGTCATTCTGCTTTCTCCTTAATTATTTTGTTTTTCCTGCTAGTGAAACACTTGCCTCAGAATGGAACAACAAAGAAGATGGGTTAATAGTAGAAGAAATCTTATTTGGGGTTCTAGATGTGCTAAGGATGGAAGTAAAACTGTACATTAATGGTGTCTTTAAATAGTCCATGCTGTATCTGGATAGAAAATCTGTGGGATGTACTTCACAAAATTTTTCGTGGGGGGAGTAAATTCTTAAGACCACAAGCTGAACATCAGCAGTGTGATGCAGCAGCCAAGAAAGCCAATGCAATTCTTGGCTGCATCAATAGGAGTATGGTGTCTAGATCGAGGGAGGTACTGGTACCACTCTACTCTGCTTTGGTTAGACCTCATCTTGAATACTGTGTCCAGTTCTGGGCACCCCAATTCAAGAAGGACATGGTCAAGCTGGAGCAAGTCCAGAGGAGGGCGACCAAAATGGTGAGAGGCCTGGAAGCCATGCCCTATGAGGATAGATTTAGAGAGCTGGGTCTGCAGAAGAGAAGGTTAAGAGGGGACATGACAGCCATGTTTAAATATTTGAAGGGATGCCATGTAGAGGAAGGAGAGGCCTTGTTTTCTGCTGCTCCAGGACAAGGAGCAATGGATTCAAACTGCAGGAAAGGAGATTCCACCTGAACCTCAGGAAGAACTTCCTGATGGTCAGGGCTGTCCGGCAGTGGAATATACTGCCTCGGAGTGTAGTGGCGTCTCCTTCTTTGGAGGTTTTTAAGCAGAGCCTGGATGGCCATCTGTTGGGAGTGCTTTGAGGGTGTTCCTGCATGGCAGGGGGTTGGACTGGATGGCCCGTGTGGTCTTTTCCAACTCCTCATTTCTATGATTCTATGATTTTTGGGGCTCACTATGAGCAGTAGCAGCAGCCGCCTCAATTTTGTATTTCCCATTGTGTCCTGGATTTAGTTTTGTGGGGAAGTGGAAATGTTGGGGTAGAAAAAGCTAAATATCAGAAACAGACTACTCTGCATCTATACTCTGCTTCCATTTCAGTGGGACTGTGAATCCACTCTGGCCTTTAAAGGAGCTCTGCAAAGAACTGAACCTTTAGACAGTTCCTTTGAAGTATGGACTAAGCCCCAGAGCAGATGCACTGCCCCAAGGACATGGAAACCACCAGCCACCACTGTTAGTCTTGTTGATAGTGACAACCCAAGACTTCTCTCATGGCTCTTTGCCAGCCATGCTACTGATAAACTTTTTGATGCAGTTGAAAAGGATTGGACCTAGGATTTTCTGTGCACAAAGCATGTCCTTCATCCAGAGACTTGGGAAAGTTATTCTTTGGAGGGAGTGTTTTGGGGCAGTACATCTCCCAGAATTCCTCCTGCAGCATGGCCAGTGGCTACTGGGTCTACTGCCATGTTACACTTGCCAGTGAGAGTTAAAGGTGGAGACTAGAGTTGTTGTTTTTTTCTTTTAAGAAAAGGATGTATGTCAGTATTTTCCATGCAGCATGAGTTGCTGCTGTTTGGGAAACACAAACTTCTAGACCCCTTGCATGCAGAACTTCTTTCTTGGTTCTCGTTCCATGCTGGCAACCCGCCGAGGCCTGCAGCTATATAATCAAGCTGTTAGCAGGTGCTAGCAGGCAATGTTTGTCTTGGTCAGTCTGAGCTTTTAGCAAGTTTAGAGAAACCGAGACCAAATTTACTGTGAGTCCAGAAAGAGTGTGTCCAAGGACAAAATCCATAGTCCAGGCGAAGGTCAGGAGTTCGAGGAACATGAGTAAGGAATACAGGAGTCAGCTGGGCTGTTACCACTGATGGAATCAGTTGGCTCCAACAGCTTCCTTCCATCTTGGCCTCTTGTTATACAGTCTAATTAGCAAGTCCTTCTTATATAAGCCTGGGCTCTCCCTTTTCAACCTGCACCAGCTGCTGTGAGTACTGTTCCTCTCACGTCTCTAGAGTATGGCTGTTGGGAAGGGTCCTGTCTAGGTCCTGGGACAGGTGCATGGCAGTTCTTTGCATGATGGTATATCCATGTACCCAACTTGTACAACCAGTGTGGTGTATCAGCTTGAACAATGGATTAGGACTTCTTGGAGACCAGGGTTTGAATTATCATTCAGCCATGGAAATGCACTGGCTGATCTTGGGCAAAAGGGGAAGTCAGTGGCAATCCTGAATAAATCTTGCCAAGAAAACCCCATGATAGGGTTACCACAAGTCAGAGTTGACTTGAAGGTACATGACAACAACTTATATTTGGCACATAAAAGGTATATAGTAATATGCTGAAAATAATAGCAATCATTGGTGGGGGGGTTTCTTCCTAATATTTGCTCGTTGGTTAAACTTCAGGCTCTTTTTTTAGTTGTTCAAATAATATTAAAGCTTCTGTCTACTTCAGATATGTAAAGTTAATTACAGGAGAATAAACTGTGGGAGTGAAGAGGGAAATCAAAGTGTAAAACTCTAATTACTTTTTGAGCTGTACTGCAGAGCAGGTATTAAAAGGAAAATGGTGTCCTTAAATGTCATCCCTCAGCTAATAAGTATCATAATAATTAATATATTTCTGAGGAAAATTCTTTAAGGTCAGTTCTTTCAAATTCTAAATAAAGCCAATGGATGAGATTTTCAAAAACATCCTGGTGTTTTGGGACCACACATTCCAAGTGGCATTCACATTAATTGGGGCCAACATATTTATGTCCCTGGCAACTGATTCCTAAACAAAGGATGTGAAAGAAAGGAACAGAGCTTAGAAAATTACTTTTGAAGAGTAATTGATACCGTTATAGGACCAAATTAATCTAAATGAGAAAAGACCTATTGGATCAATGAGATTTATATTAGACTTCCCAAATTCTTATTGATTCACCAAGTTTCCTGAAGTTGATACTAACAGTTGAATTTAGCCCATAGTTCTAAAAACCTCACCAAAAAACCTAATTACTTGCTATTGTGATTGTAACAGCTTTTCCCATTTCCCCAAAATAACTAAACAGCTCATTTTATGCTGTTAGCTATATGCCAAAGTAACCTAAGATAACATTAAAACCAAACAGACCCACACACAGAACTTAAGATTTATTTTTTTTAAAAAAACACCCATAGGATTAATAAGAGAAAAGCTTAAAAAGTAATTAGTTTCTCACCTGGGTCCAAGCCCCACAAAAGTAATTTGTTATTATCTTGGTTATGATTTAAAATTTAACTTTCCTTTTCTGTTTCTCAAAAGCAATTTTGAGTTATTTCAAAACAATCTGAATGCTACAAGCCTCTGGCCCATGATACAAAACACATAATCCTCCAGTCTACTTCTTTGTCATCTCAAAACCCACAACAGGGCACAAGACAAGAACATAAGACCCAGCATGAACCACATGGTATTCCTTTTCTACCATTTAGTGAAGCTACATCCCATTTCCCATACCTGTATAAATAACCAAAAAGTTACAACATCCATACCATGCTACTACCAAGCCCAGAAATTTGATTGGGACCTAGAAGCTTTAATTATTATGCTAAGCAAAACAATTGACAATAAAATAAGACAGAAAAAGCATCAAAAGATAACAAAGGGTGGCAGAAGCTAAACGCAACATGCTTTTCCTCTAGGCCTCATTATAGACATTATAAGCAATGCTTCCCAAGCTGGCATATATAGTCTGGATAGGAAGATCAAATGTTTATTTCAATCAAAGAGATGAAAACAAAATTATCTTAAGTGAAAATTGTAGCATCCACATGTTTTCAAATGAATAAACTTGAGCAGATGAATTTTTCAAGCCTCCTGTCCCCTGTTCTCTTCCTAACATATATTCTAGAAGCAAAGATGCCTTTTCAATCAGTTCCAGGAAAAGTTCCTCAACAAAACAAACAAACACGACTGTAGTCAGATGCAGTCAGATGCTCCCAGCCAGCATGACCATGTTGCCTGAGAAGTTCTGGGAGATGTAGTCCAAAAACAGAAATTTTCTGAGTTTTGCTTTCAACACTGGGCTAAAACATATCCATCACCAAGAGTTCTATAGTCCATGCAGCTGTGTCACAATACCACCAGCATGCCCTACATGACCTCCTTGAAAATCAGAGAAGCAGTATGCTAGGCCCCATACTACAAGAAGGAGTGGAATCTGAGGGGGGCATCTAAACTGAAACAAGGAATGGTCTCAGACAAGACTAGGAGAAAAGTCCAAGTCGCTCACTAGGTGCTCTCCTAGGTACTGAAACATCTCATCACCCTGAGCCCCAGGGATCTCTCAGACCAGAACGTGAAGATGTGTAAAACAAAAGAGAAACCTTGTATGAGGAGGACAAGCACTGGTATTTAAGAGCCAACAAATGAATAATTTTTAGCTTTTCTGTAATGCAGGAGTAGGCAACCTGCCACTTTCCAAATGGGTACCTACTTCTCCTATTCTTGCCTATGCTTTTAAATATAGTCATCCCTCCACATTTGCTAGTGTTAGGGACATAGGACTACTCGTGAAAGTGAAAAAAACATGAATAACTCTGTGCTCTCCCAAACCACATTTAACACAAGTATGATCACCATATTCAACCCACTATGGATTCCTTTGAGGCATCAGGGTTCCTTCACAAGGCAGAAGTAGGTGGCTGGTAGGGCTTACTGCCACCTCCACTGCTGCCCCACACCATTTTTAATAGGGACTTACAAGCCTTGTTCAGTTTCTCAGTCTCACAAGACTTGCAGTCCCTATTAACAATGGCATAGGGAGGCAGCAGAGGTGACAGCAAATAATCCATGAATAATCAAATCCACAAAAGTGAAACTCGCAAATGTGAAGGGCTGACTGTATAGACTTACACATTTGCATACATGTACGGAGCAATACAGAAAGTTTTTAGTAAGTGCCCCAGCCTGTTGTGTCAAGTTCGAGGCTGGAACGCTTGCTGCCTAGCAGAAGAATCAGTCTTATTGTTTGGAAAGGCAAAACAGCTCTCCTTGGGCAGAAGATCTGAGGGAGCATTTTGCTCATTCTATAGGCCTACATATTGTCACATTTTGCCACTGTGTGCCTTCAAGTCATTTCTCACTTATGGCAACCCTAAGGCAAACCTATCACAGGGGTTTTCTTGGCAAGATTTTTTTGGGGGTGGTGGTGTTGCCTTTGCCTTCCTCTGAGGCTCAGAGAGTGTGACTTGCTCAAAGTCACCCATACTTGAGTGGAGATTTCCACCCAGGTCTCCAGGTTCATACTACTTCACCATCCTGGGACTCATATGGTCACACTAGCTACAAGCAATAGATGGGTGGATTTGCCAAATATATCTTGAGGTTTATCTGCCTCAGGCACAGAAACATCATAAGTCATTTTTGTTTGACTTTAAATGTTGCATTAGAAAATTAGAAAAAGCTGAAGGGATTTAACACAAAGAAATCTGTCCAGCTATCACCTGGGTTCTGAGACTGAAATATATTCTTGTCCTGAACTATCTTCAGTTCCATCTCATTCCAATTCTGCTTTTGATCTCTTAAACAAAACAAAACCCAGAGTTTGAGCTAATGAATTGATTGAATGAAAACACAGCATGCTTCTCTTAGTGCTGATCCAAGAGGTTTTGCTAGCTGAGGCAAGGTTATGCTCCCCCATTTCATGTACAGAAGGTGTACATGGCAACTGAGGCCTTTTTTGCACCTTACCTGGTGCCGCTGGCGCTGCGTGCGGATTGCGTGAAAAGTCTCATCCGGGAGGCACTCGCATCCCCTCCACTTCCCCTCTGCACCAGCTCCATTCTGGCCGGAAGGAAGCATGAGCGCTCTGCCCCTTCCTTCCTTCCACAGCGCAGCCGGGTACTTTCCCAGGCTGCGCTGGGGGAGGAAGCATGATGGCTGCGCATCTGGAGCCTCTTCACACAAGATAAGTGCATGTGGGGCATGGGAGGGATGCACGATTGTGCATCATTTTCGGCAACGAGCTGAAAATAATATAATGCACGATCACCATCTAATGGCCTCAGGAGCAGTGCACAATTGCGAGGACGTCATGTGGAATGGTTCTCGCAATCACGCAACGCTCCTGAGGCCATTTCGCAACAGGACTGGCATGCAAAAAGGGTCTTAATCTTGCTATTCATTCAGGGCAATCAGTGTATATGCAGTTCACAAAATACCTCAGCACTGAGAACAGGCAGCGTCTTCTACCATATCCGAGGACAGTTTTGTTTAGGAAGTCCACAAACAGGCTTGATGGGTTATTCTGAGTGGCTGGGAGGCTGCCATTACTTCCATTCAGGTTCTACCATCTGGGGAAGTTGCCTTATTCTGCCTAGTGGTAGGGCCAGCACTGACAGTTCTCCCACATGAACAAACTTGAGTAGCTCAGTAGAATTCCTCTCACACACACCATCCTCCTTCACCAAATATGACGCGAAGTGGTTTATAAAATTAAGCAAATACACCAAAATACAAATAAAAGATGAGCTGGCAAATAATAATAATAATAATAATAATAATAATAATAATAATAATAAGGAATAGTGAAAAGTTCATAGATACTTTAAAATCATGAATGAATTGATGCATAGTTGAAAATAGACAGTTTGGGAGTTGACAGTTCTTCAGGCATCCTATACACAAAGCACTAACCAAGCCCTATGACCTGAGGCAATACAGCATTATAGAAGTTCTTTTTATTCTTTCTTGTTTCTCCATAGTCACTTTTGGGCTTATATGATGATAGAAATAAGCTAAGGTGGTTTGCTATGTCTTTCCTTTATATGTTCCAGAAAAGCCATCTGTTCTTTAAGGTAGGTGTTCTGAACTAAAACATCTCAGCATCTTTATTTTCCTGCATTGTTCCATAATGTACCCACGTACAACAAAAATAACAGCGTACTTTCTGAATGTCAAGTGACTGTATATGTTGTTTCATGAGGGGAAAGTCCCTGCTTTATAATAAATGCCATTAGATACAACAGCTTATCTGTAGGGATGGGCCAACCGAATCTCGAATCCTTAAATCCTGGGTAAGGATTTGAGATTCCCAAATTCAAATCCCTGTGCCAAAATAGGCAAACCGAATCTTTCGAATCCGCCAACCAAATAGATAGTTGGAGACCGGGACGCCGGAAAACCTGGGAGATTGGGTCTCCTGAAAACCTGGGAGACCACACATACAAGGGAAGATAGTAAGTAGGTGAGTTTTTCCCTTGGAATAATAATGGCCTTTGCTAACAATTTCAGAAATTACATCTGGGGTTGTATTATAAGGTATTTAAATTGAACATTTAATATTTAAGTCAGCACCTGACAGAAGGTACAGGCTTGAGATTTCAAGGACAGCTGAAAGATTCCTTCGCATAGCTCCCTTCCAAAGCTCTTTCAGACACAATTCTGGGGTTTCTAGTTTTACAAGGTGTCACAGCCTTCTCTTCCAAAGTGAGCTGGTGCATCATCAAACTACAGACCCCAGGATGCCAGAAGCAGTTATGCAAAGAAAAGCCAGTTTTGATTATCTCTGGATAATCTGGATTATCTCTGTACTGTACTGGTCCTGTTTACACAGGCAGGAAAATGTGGGATTAATCCACATTTTCCTGCCTATGTAGAAAGGGCCTTCATGTCATTTTCAATCTGGGGAGATCCTAAGGCAAAACTATGACAATTGTTTTGGCTAGATTTCTTCAGAGGGAGGTTTGCCTTTGCCTAGGCTTTTGCTAAGGCTGAGAGAGTATGTCTTGCCCAAGATTATCCTTCTTTCCCTTGCTTTTTAAACCCCTTTAAAGAAAAGGATTTGAAAGATTCGAGATTCATGAGACTCCCAGAATCTTTCAGGGATTCAGATCCAGATTCGGAAAATTCTGTATTCATCCCATCCCTACTTATCTGACCTTCCCTTCCATTTACATCTCTTAGATACTCTCATGGAGTTCTTGGAAGGTCATGACAGACACCATGAAGTATAAGAGCCAGTCATCCATGTAACCATGTCTGTTAATGGGCAGCTCTATGCCCTCTAGGAACTGTGGGAGGCAGCCCCCAATATCCCTTGGAATGCCTAGACCACCTTGTTAACAGAGTGACAGATACTCTAGGCATTAAAATAAATGGGTATCTGTGTCCTACACTTCATGGAAAGTCATCAAATTGTCAGAGAAGCACTAGCCATTTCCACACTAAACTGTGGAGGCCCCTCAAAGGCCCTTCTCTAAACCGCAAACCCCAGGATTCCATAGGATGTTGAAAGTTGATAACAGCACTATATATAACAGTCTAGTGCAGAAATGGCCACAGGCATGGTCCCTTGCTGGTCTGTGTGGCATGGGATCTTTGTCTTCTAGAATATATATATATATACACACACACACACACACACACACACACACACACATACATACACACACAGAGATATATACTTTCAAACTTCCTCTTCCATAGTTATGGTAAATGCTAGCAAATAATGAGGAATAATCCTTATTCATTGCTCCCTGCTCCAAAAAATGTAAAATTGCAGGCACTCATTGTATTAGCTCTAAACACAAGGACATTCTCCATTGTTACCTGTGAGTAATGGGTGACAACATTATTTTAACATGCTACCTCCAATCTCTGTAAGGAAGAAATCATGAGTATCCTATGTGTGTCGATTAGACAGGAGGGAAGTATTAGACACAACAGTGGAGTGATTCTCAACTGGAGACTATAGTATAAATAATTGCCAGAATCCTATATGACGTCTTACATCATGTAAGTTTATGTATACTTAGTTACACAGCAGAGGCGCTAAGAAAACCCTTTACTGAATTGTGAAGATATGTAATGGGACACCAGTAAGAGTGCCCAATGTCCATTGATGCCTAATGCATATCAGAATCAATGCAATGTGCATCAGGACTGATGCACATCAATCCCATTGTGCAATGTTGGTTGGGCACTTTCCTAGCTGTGCTACGTAGTAACTTAACAGCAGCCCTGTACTGGATATGGATGTTACACAACTGTGCAATTCTAATTCCCACATTCATCAGTCCATTTAAGAAGACATAAGTCCCCAACAGGATTCTGGTCAATATTTACAAAAGGGATGTGTGCAATTTCATAAGGCAGCAGTCCCTCACTGACATACACTCCAACTATCTCAGGTTATTAGGGACAGTCCCTGACTCTGTAAACCATGAGCTCTGTTTGGTCCTATTTCTTTTTCCACTGTGAAAAAGGGGTGAAGTGTACAGGCAGTGGCCTTTTGCGTGAGAACAAGAATGTGGAGAAAAGTACTCATATTCGTCAGTTGAAGGAAGAGCACTGGATCTGAGAAACAATTCAATACCTTGTCTTTTACCCTTTAAGAAAGTAATAGTGTAACTCACCGGGAAATAAAGAAGCAGTGACCCAAAGAGGATAGTCTCCAGGAGAATGAGTCCTGACGCCCTGATGCTCTGGAACAAAAAGAAAGAAGTAAAAGAAATCAAACTAACACAGCCATTATTTTCTTCTAGTGTAACCATATAATACGTGTAAGACAAACCCTTTAAGAGGTCTGTAACCTGAGTTTTTTGAGTGGTGGATTATATTGATGAGTTATAAATTCAACACAATTTAACATTTTTCCAGCATAAGGTGGAAGAATGATTAGTACATTAGTTTGCAAATTATTTCATCTGGACTAGTCACTGAATACTGGGACATAAATAGTCTTTTAATTTAGTTAATACGTTTGTCCACATCTAGGTTCTCCATGTTGAAATGTACTTCCTAGTTCATATGCTAGGGTTGCAGTGCTGATTATCAGTGTGAGGAAAGCAAGTGTAAACTGAAGCACTACATGATTAGTATGACTAATAATAATACGTTGACTACAGTCAACATATCCATGGGCAGGGGGCAGGGCAATGAAAGCAGAATATCCATGAAGCAAAATGGAAACAATAGCTTGCATTTTCCCTATGATGGCTCAAAAAGATAACAAAGATCAGCACAGATTATGTATTCTCTGTAGCATTCTAATGTACAGGAAGCCCCCACCTTTTGATGCCCTATTACCTGACAACTCACACTTTTGATGCTTCCAAATTAAGGGCATGTTTCATTAATTCAACAGGGTTTCCACTCTTTCATCAGTTCTTCTTTCCTATGGAGGCTCGCTGGGAACCGCTAGCACACAGGTGCTGCCTGCAAAGCCATCTGAGGATGGGGGAGTCACTAAGCCAGCTGAGAGACTTTGCAAGCAGCACATGCACAGTCTGTCCCAAGTGAACCTTTATAAGTCCTTAATTCTCTCTACAATACAGTACACGGGTTCCATGTTTCAACCAATTCATTTTCTGACAGTGCTCTGGTCCTAACTGGTGAGATAAGTGAGAAACCTATACTCGGGTAATGAGTACCTGAGTCCTGTAAGACAAAATAGTACTTCCTCCCCGGCAAAGATTTTATTATTTATTTAGTAAGAGTATTTCAAAATCATATTTCTGTCAGAACCATACCAGAATCTTGTACAATTTAAAGCAGTACAATAACACAATAAAATCACTATAGACCAAGACCAGAAATAAAACATTGATTAAAATAGCCCATGTAACAATGCCAAAGTCCATTAAAAGACTGGTAAAGCCACAGTTTTTGCCACTAGTTTGAAACTCAGTAAGGATGGGGCAGGACAGCCTCCTCTGGGAAGGACTTCTGTAGCTGGAATGTGGCCCCGGAAAAGCTTTTGTGTACATGGTCTAACTTCTCTTCATGGTGGGACAAACAGTATGGTCTCTGATGAAGTAAACTACTCTTTCACAGTTGTGGTTTTGAACAATGAAGTATCTCTAAAATGCTCTGTATTTCAACTTCAGTTGTTGATCTGTTTTTTTTTCCATCACCAACTGCCTTTATACAAATATATCAATGAGTATTTCTAATACAACTCAAAACTGATAATGAAAAACACTGTTCAATTATTACAATGTATAAATGAAGAGTTGTTCTTAAGATGTATATGTTTACTTTGGAGCAGGTGGTTACACACCTTCCAACTGTCCCAATTTGGCAAGGAACTATCTGATTAATCCTCTGCCATCCCACTTTTCAGCTGCTTTAAAATGTCCCAGTTTCTCTTTCCTCCTCCCGCTTCCCCCTTTATCCTCAGCTTAACTTAAGTTGCTTCAAGCTGTATTCAAAATGCAAAAGTAGTCTGCACTCAATTAATCCAGCAGAGGGGAGAGGAGAGGAAGGGGAAGGGGAGTAAGTTTGCTCTTCCTGGTAGGCTCAGGCAAAAGCAAACTACTGCTGGCTCTTCTGCTGCCTCTCCTGCCTTGTGTGTCTTTTCTCACTAACAATTTTTGTCATCTTCACCACACTCTGATGTTGCTTGGCTGCATGTGTTTCAGTTTTCATCTGTGAGATGTTGGAGAATTACCCAGCAGCCAATATTGTGAGCTGATCACAACTCATAAACTAAGGAATTCTGCTTGAGGAGTATTTCAGAGGGGGTTCCTTCTTAAATGTCTGGAAGCTCTCTTTTGGGAAGCATGATTGCATGCCTCTTTAGAATGCTCAATTTTCTTTTTGGCATCTCCTTTTAGCTATTTTGGCTTGTGGCATCAGAGAGCATGTGGTTCATAATGACTGGTATTTTGAAACGTAATGCAATGCTCAGAGGGCAAACTAGAAGACGCCTCTGTCTTACTATGCCTCTTTAACTTGACCTCTTCTTCTGCATGATCAGGGCAAGAAGCATGGCCTTATTCCATGGGTAAGAAGCTGTCAGAACAGAAATGAAGCTGAAGGTATTGTAGCATTCCCTGGAGACTTAATGCACTCTTGTTGTCTTTCCATTATTTCTGCTGGAACCACTCAATAGGTAGGGAAAAAGAAAAAATCTGCATTTCTTCTACCCTGGAGAATCATTAAACATCCCTCTGCTGAGGTACTTCAGCTGTTTCTAAGCACTGCTGCTTCCCACAGACTGACAAACCAAGTGCCTTCTTTGGTGTAATCAGGCTTTTCATAAATGTCAAAATATTGCCACATTAGCCTCTCTCATGGCTATAATTGTGTAAGGAAACTACCAGTAATGGACTGCACATGTGGTGTACATAAAGGATTCTGATGAGTAGAACACAGATATAAATTCCTAGGAAGGCTCAGGCTTAGGACCAGACAGTGCTCACAGGGAGTAGGGAGAGTCCTGGGACCTTTTTTTAAATCAGAAGGACAAAGACCAATTTGCTAGTGCCTTTGGGATTACTTGTTCCCTCTGAGTTTAACAGCTATCCTCACATGGAGTGAGAGTGGATTTTTTTTTCACAGCAAAATATATTGTTTTGAGTTATGCTTGTTATCATGTGAATTGTTCTAGAACGAGGATTTGAGGCCCATCAGCTTTTCAAAAGACCAGTTGTGCTGGATATGAAGGCCAGAATCCTGGTCTAACTCTATGCAAGAGGTAGAGACAGGAGGGAAAAGACCAAGGGAATAACAGCTTTGAAAGAAGTAAGAGAGAAATAGAAAATACTGGTCTCTGTTATAGTTCAAGTGACAAAGTGCAACATTCACCTTTATCCCTTGAAAGCATTCTCCCTGACTCAGTTAGCATATTGCAACCAGAAATAGGTAGTTGAAAATGTTCCACAGAAAATATTCTGATGTTATATTTTTCCATGGACATTTCACCACACGCATGTACACACATAGTTTCTGGGCTGCTGTACTATAATCTATCATATTAGATGCCTTAATAAAGGCTATGATTTCTAGTTACTCTTCTAAGGAGACAAACATTGACAAACTCTAGTGCTCAGAGGAATAGACTAACAAATGAACACACTGCTAAGCTTGTTTCTGTTTCACCAAATCTCTGCCTTCTCAGTCAGTCACAAGTACAAGTAGTCAAGACAAAATCTGATATGCTGCCTGTGCCTACTGATTCAAATAATCCTTTAGTTAAAAAAAATCAGATTTTTCTCAACATGAAATCGAACTGATTGGTAGTGCTGAGAGTGACTGAGTGAAACCGAAGGTACTACAGTTCAACCTCAGAAAGTTAAACTGTTGATGTATCTGAGGTATAGCACTCTTTAACTATGCAGCCTTAAAAAAAATAGTATTCTTTCAGATGCAACCATTTTTGTTAAATATAAAGGCAGTATATGGTATTTGCTTTATAAAATGATTTCCACATAAAGGTTTGAATGTGTTTGAATATAATATATAAATCAAATGTGAGAAATGAGATAATCATTATTTAGAGCATTATTCTACTTTTATGCTATGTGGCAAAACATTGGGAGGGGGCACCTGGTTTGGTAAGGCTCATAAATAATCCAATTGATTCACAATATTTAGCAGGTCTTGACTGAACCAGATTGCACCAGAATTCTGTTTAGTAGGCAGCAATATTTTCTTCTCTTTCAAGAGTAGTACTGAATGATTTCAAGAAAGGAGGCTCAATCTACTGAGAATATCTTCTCAGCAGACGTCACTGAATTGAATGATGCTTGCCGAAGTACACAGTCTGTTCCTGATTTCTCACGGGACAAAGTAGCTGGAGAGCTATAAGTAAACTTTAAATTTGCTTTGGGGGAGTCATTAAAGTTTTTAGGTCATTGCACTGTATCAGATTAAACAAAACCAAGGCTAAAAGGAAGAACATACAGACTTAGAAGATACTGCATTTCAAATCTCCATTGCCTCAAGCTATTCTGGGAAACTATAAGATTAATTAATATTGATTTTCACTGTGTCAATAAACAAAATTAAAGGATTTGAGAATCCGGAAGGGGGAAATAATGAAAAAAAATTCAGGAAGAAAGCATTCTTTAGTTTCTAACAAAGCTCTTCTTTTGAGGCTTAGGCTCAAGAGCACTGCTGAAGAAATGCTGTTCAGTAAACTACTGTCAAAAGAATTAAAACTGTTATTCTGCATGGAAAATACAGTATAACTTGATATCCCTCTGAACAATCCTTCAATTTTCATTCTTATGGGCAATATCCTAACCAAGGTTACTTCAGAAATAAGCTGAATTCAATTCAATGGCTAAAATGTATGTTTTGGACTGTATACATTTAGTCCGTTTTAAATTGGCTTCTGCCTATCTTATAAAGTTATCTCAACTTTTGTGTGAGAATCATGGAAAAAGAAGAAGGAGGAGGAGAAGGAGGAGGAGGGGGAGAGGAAGAGGAAGAGGGACCTGTAACACTTAACAAAATGAGCTACAAGCAGGCCGACTATTTCATTACAATATTATGAAGTTCTCCTTAGCTTCAGATTAGGTCCACAGACCTTTAAAGAGATTTTTGCTGGGCAAGTTAATTTTGGAAGGTTGCATCTATAAGGAGACCTCATTAGAAAAATTCTCAACAAATCCCACCATTATAGGCAGCTATGATACACAAGATAGAATAAGTCTCTCTCTTTATTAGATCTTAGTAATGAAACAGAATAGAAGAAACCCAAGATTCCCACAGTCATGTCTCCAGATCTGATTTATCCAAATATTCCTCCTCTATGCTCTGATACCACACCATTCCCTGATCTCTGTTTGTACAGAGGACATCCCAATTCCTGATGCAACCAGGTTTCCTTTACTCTGCTTTCAAGATGGATCTGGGGAAGACAGACCTCCCATGATGTAACAATGGCCTCCCAAACTGATCAATTATTTCCCTGTTCCTATTAGCATACAATATCCCTTTTGCACACTCTTGATCCTCTATCCCCAAAGGCTTTTTTTTCCAGGAGAGGGCAAGATTGAACAGGGAGCAGGTCAGAAATAATTCCTTCATACCTTAGTTTAGGAAAGAGCTAGTTAAAAGTCTGCTAGCTGGAACAAGTAGGAGATTTCTGAAAGTACACTGAATGGAAAGATCTAGGCCCTTTCCACACGGGGGACGGGGGAACGGGGCAGCGCACGCAGGGACGGATCTTACCTGGAAACAGGTTGCTCCGTCCCTGCGGGGAGCGCGCGTTCGCCGCTCCACACGCTGGCAAGTTTTGGCGGCGTTCAGCGGCGCCCAAAATGGCAGCCGGCGACTTCCGGTGGCGCTCTGCCAATCAGGGCAGCGCGCCAGCCGGAAGCCCGCCCCCGGGCAGCTCTGCAGGGACGCGCTAGCGCGTCCCTGCAGCTTCACACGGGGCACTGCAACAGGTTAGCGCGCTCGCGTTTCGTAAAAACCACATAAAATGTGGTTTTTAAAAAACGTGCCGCGCCACCCCTTGCGGCCGCGCTAGCGCGGTTTGAGGTGTGGAACCTCCACTATTCAAACCGCTCTAGCGCGCTCCACGGTGTGGACGACCTCCGGATGAGGTCACCCTAAGCCGTTTTTTTTACCCCGTGTGGAAAGGGCCCTATTCTCTCTCTCTCTCTCTCTCTCTTTCTTTTTTGTTTCCTCCATTTGTTCCAACCAAAAGGCTGACTGCAAATACAAGACGTAACTGCATCCCCATTCCAACTCCATTCCATATATAAAAGCTGACCAGGCAGGTGGCTGGTTCTTTTTTTAACACTGGTAATGGGACAGCAGTATCCTCCATGGCTACATTTGGATATTGCAGTAATAAACTACAGCTATGGTCCATGATTTGTTTAGCTGCTCCTGCTTGCAGTCGGGGTGACTAGGTAGCCTGTGTCAGCATGATCCTCAAAAATAAGTCAGGGTTTCCATGGAACCTTTAATTGTGACATCTGAAGTGGTTCACTTTCTGATATGGTCTTTGAACAAGGCAATTACAAAGAAAGGACTACAATGAGAAATAGCTGAATTGAATTATATTCACAAATTTCAATCCATTAGCAGAGGTGTGAACAAAGAGAATGGCTTCATGGTAAACTATGTATATTAATACAGGATTTCTCACCACTCCATATATAACAAAAAGAATCTTCGCAGAGTGAGTTATGAACCCAAAGAAATTAAATTTTGATAAGCAGATTTATTGCTTTCACACATCAACACTAATTGCCCACTGTAAAGATCTGAGAAACCTGTATCACATTATGTAGATTATGTTCGAAAGAGCTGGAGAGCCTGCTAGAGATGTTCCTCCTATTTTAGTTTAATAGGTCTCATAGTAGGCACATTGTAAGACAAATACTGATGCTTCAGAATCATGTTTTATTACTACTGTGAATACTCTAATTATGAGGATGTTCATTTGGACCTATCTTGTAGTGCATATTAATGTGTGTGTGTTTAATTTAATATAAGATTATGTACATTCATGAAAATGCATTTTCATTGATTAAAAAGCCAAGGCCAAGCTGTGCTCATGGAACTAATTTTTCTTGTTGCCTTTGTTTTTTGACTGAACACTTGCAAGCTAATTTTAATGCTGGAACTGTGCTTCCTTAATGGTATCAGTTATTTAAGATAGCCATTAAAAGCCTATAAATTACTGTAACGAAGTCAAATTTTAGTGAGTTAGAAGGGAGCTCTTCAGATAAGTTACCATCAGTCTATTAAGCAGATTCCTTTTCTTGGTAATGGGATTATGGGACTGATATGCAGGCAACGAGCTCTGTAACATAACATCACAATTGCAGCAAACACATGTATCACAATCTTGACAAAGTACTTGCCACAAAAAGATGGGGGTAGAGACTTGGGTTGAGAGCAAGCAAAATCACTGCCGCTAATTCCAAGGTTTCCTGCCAGGCATTTAATTGAGGGAACTGACAGGAAGTTATCCTATACAGAATTTGTTAGATGCTGTTGATTGTGCAGTGATTGCTTAGGAAAGCTAAATAGAAATGTCTGTCTATTTATAGACAGAGGTGATTGCAGCTATTAATTCGAGCAGTGGGACTCAAGTATTTTATATGCATTTGATTTTGCTGGTTGTACAGAGTAAACTGGAAGGTTATTTTTAAAGCTGATTCATTTTCTCCAGTGGTACCATGAATGATAAAGCCTAATCCATTATATCAGGATTTTTTTTAAAAAAGAAGCTTTTCTGACTGCACAAATGCCCCAACAGATTTGAGAAAGCAAAGAATAAGGACAAAAGAAGACAAAACATGCTTTGCCCCCTACTTAACTCTTTTTTAAGGGTGGTTTCTTGATAGCAGGCAGCAGTTCTTATCTCCTATCCATTTATGATTCTGCCTTAGTTCAGTAACAGGGTTCTGTCTATTCCTGTTGCCTCATCAAAGTGGTGCTGCTCAGATTGGTACATCTTCGTCTCTCCCCGCCTCCATCAGGTTCACTATAGTCTTTCAAACCTTTTATAACTTCCACAAGGTTCTCTGTATGCTTGTGCTGTTACACACTTTTGTATATACGTGTGCAACTGTACATGTGTGGAAGCACATCAGCTTATGCCTGACTCACAAATTATTCTCCCCAGAAAGGAATTCACACATTAGAGCCCCCTTTGGTTGATTCAGGAATTCAGGAGAACTCTCATGTTTTTTCTTCCTCTCTGAAAGGTGACTTTCTGAAGTGGAAAGCACAGAGTATCCATGGACTCCCTCCATGTGATTGTGAATGATGATTTTCCAGGGACTCCAAAAATAGGCTAACATATCCACTGCTTATCTATAGTACCCACTGTATAAAACACCCAAATAGGACCATAGACTATGGGGTCCTTCAGCCCATTGCAAATACAATGCCTCAAAGGCCTCCTTTCAGGAACTAATTGCTGCCCCATATGATGAGCTGTGCCAGCTTCTCACTGAGGAACACTCTTGACTCGCTCAGCTAAATCTGCTACTGGTTTCTTCTGGGTAGGGCAGAGAATAAGAGCCTTCCTGTCTTATTCTAATTCTAATTCTGCTTGAGCTCTTTTATGTCTTGTGTTTCTACTTTTACAGTTTAATCCTGACTCATGGGCCCTTTCCACACCGGGGTATTAAAACGGTGCAGAGTGACCTCTGACGGAGGTCTTCTGCACCATGGAGTGGATTGGGGTGGACTATTTTTTGTAGTTCCTCACCTCAGTCCGCTCCGAAGTGACCGGAACTGGTGGTGCAGCATGTTTTTTAAAAACCTCTTTTCAGAAGTTTTTAAAAAGCACGGAGCGCACAGCCCCATGCAGCTCCATCACCGCGCTCTGGTGCAGATTTGCAGGCACGCACTATTGCGCACCTGCAGATCTGCCAGGGGCAGGTTTTAGGCTGGTGAGCTTCTCCGGTTGGTGGAGAGCCTCTGCCAGCCCGAAGCCGCCATTTTGGACGCCGAGGCTGCCATTTTGGATGCCGGAGGACTGCGGAACAGTGAGATCGCGCTGCTCCGCATGGCGATGGACTTACTCGGCTGCTGGTAAACTCCGTTTTAGAGCGTTTTCCCCCATTTCCCCCTCCACATGCGGAAAGGACCATGGTTTTTGCTATGATCCTGCTATCCATTTTGCCTCCCAATCCTGATTTCTCTCCAGTCTTGATTTCCAGTTTCTAGCTCCTGACTCATTCTGGGGCTAGCATAAGACATCCACACAATATTCTCCCTCCCTCTCTCTCTCTCTCTCAATCTCTCTCAATCTCTCCCTGAAACAAATTCATCAGATGCTCAAGAACAAAATGCTTCAGATCTCCCTACATCACACTCCAGTTTAAGAAGCACAGGAGTGAGTGAGAGAAAGAAAGAGAGAGAGAGAGACAGAGACAGAGAGAGAATCAATACAAAATTCATTGACTGTTTATAAAACTTAACAGAAGACCACTGAGAAGTCTTTGGGAGTTTTCTGAGGGACTGCAAGGAAAGCATACCCTCCAACTGTCCCAATTTGGCCAGGACAGTTTCAAATTAATCCTCTGTCACTCCACTTTTTACTTATTCTTATTATCTTTATTTGCCTCATATTGGGCCTCAAAGTGACTTTTGCAGTTGGTTTAAAACTGTCCCAGTTTCTCTCTCTTCCTTACACTTTTGTCGTTAGTTTACTTTACGTACTGCAAACTGAGGCCATTTCTGCACAAGACTGTTATTGTGCTATTATTCCACTTTTAACATCCTATGGAATCCTGGGGTTTGTAGTTTAGGGAGAGGCCTTTGAGGAAATGGTCTAAGCTGAAAGTGCAAAAGTAGTTTGCACTTAATTAATTCAAGAGAGAGGAGGGAAGATGAGCGGGGGGGATTACACCCCCCCAGTAAACCCTGGCAAAAGCAAACTGCTGCAGCCTCTCCTAGCTTATGCGTTCTTCCTCACTAATAACTTTTGCCATCTTAACCACACTCTGATGTTGCTTGGCCACACATGTCCTGGTTTTCCTCTGTGAAATTTTAGAAGGTATGACACTGTGAATTAGTCCTGGCAACCACTGTTACCCCAAAATGTGAATGAATCAGGGGTCCACCTGCAATGCCAGTATCTCCATGTAGAGGAATTATTAGCTCAAATTAGGAGGCCTGCGAGGGGGAACCAGCCAGAGATCCAAAAGTAAGCTTAATTGTGTTTTATTGGGACAATTAATCACACACACTAGGTCCAAACAGTCATGCAACCACACAAGCCTAACTGATGGAAAAGGCAGGAAAGTTTGAGGTAACAAGATTTCACGGCATAGTGGGTGGTATTTACTAATCTAGATCAGCAGCAAAGAAGTAGCGATGTGGCTTAGACTTGTGTCTAAGGACAGTACACAGTTGTGAAACAGAGGGGCAGAATGGCAACCAGAAATTGGTGTACTGCATGCCGACTGGCCAAAACTAGGGGTTTAAATAGCCAATTTCTGCCTGGAGGACAAGGGTGTGAATGGCTCTCCAGCTGAGTAATCAATGGAGTGCACAGAATGAACAATGAGGTCTGGAATGAGCTAATGGTCTTAGCATTAGGTGACAAAGGGCTAATGGTCATCCTGATAGCTCGGTACCTGTCAGACAAGTTTTATGACAAAGGAGAGGTTTGTGTGGTCAGAAGCAGAGGAGTTAAGACAATCAGCAGTTTGGTGGGAATCTCCCAGTTGCTATTATCCAAAAGGCAGCTAACTGCAAGCCTATTATCTCTGGAGTTACCTGGTGATTTCCTGACTATGACCTGACTATGCCTAGAGGTGTTCTCCGACCTAATTCACAGTGTACATGTTTGGTCAGTCTTTCTTCTCTTGTCCAGCTTGGCCATACAGACACAGCAGGCCACATTTTATATTTATGCCAATTCATATATCTTGCCAATGAGATCACATTTTGCCAAGTAAATCATATCAAAGTGTGGGATAACACCATACATTCACAACCAGGATGATACAGAGAAATTCCCATTTACTCTAGACTGCTCACTGGGATGTTGAAACTTGGGTGCTGTTCTTGTTAAGAAGCCAGAGACAATCTGACCTACTTGCTCTTGACATTTGTTCTAGGTTTCTCTGATAAGCTACTACTTTCAACATCTACGGAAGAATGTAATATCAAAATTCCCCAGAAGACTGTGAAGTTTTTAAATGTGGTTTTGAAAACCAGGCTGAAGATGTCAGTAAACTGCTAAGTGTATACAGTAATTTGATTTTCATTGCTGTTATGATTAGATATTGCCATGTGGTTTCATTGTTTTCATGATTAGATATTTTATGTAGATTCTTTTGCATAGTTTCTTTTCCTCTGTAAATGGCCAAAGGTCTGTGGACTAAATAAACCCAGTATAAGACAAATCAGAACAGGACAGCGCAGTTCAACTAGTCTTGGGGGTAGACAGATATGAAACCTTTATGCTCTGTACAGGAAAGCAAGCCATGCGTAATGTACAGTTAGGCTAGTCTTACCTTGCTCTCCTACTGCCATGTGAATCAACAAGCATCAAATCAGGCAGAAATATCCCATACATTTGGAACATGGTTTGGGGAGCGAGATCTCCTTGGCTTCTCTGATGTACAGAAATGTACCTGATAGAATGTGGAAGGGGCTGAGGAGTGAAAACTGATTCCCAGTCTCAAAAAGTGATTTCAGGAGCTTGTGGAAAACAGTGGTTGAAATCAGAAAAGGGCATGCCTGCTATCTAGATCAAACTACCTTGAACATACCTGATGAGAAATTACTTTTCTGTTGCTAATGGACTTGAAATTTTTATGACCTGTCTTTTATTGCTCTTTGCTCCTGATCCTCACATTGAAATCCTTCAATATCATCTTAACTGGCAATATCTCAGACAGAATGTAGGCCTTAGGCTCTAATATCATCACCATTTTTCTCCTGTATGATTTTTAACATCTTTGTTAAAGAAGCCTGTGAAGCTTTGAAAGCTTGTATAATGTATTTTTATGATTTGGAGCTCGCCCAAAAAAGGTATTGCTGCTTGATGATCTCATCTGGTTTCAGAAAGCTGAGCAATGCCAAACTTGGCTAGTATTTGGATGGAAGACCACTAGGAAATACTAGGGATCTCCACTTATGGCTAGGAAAATATGCTGCTTGAATACGTAGAGAGCTGCTCCCAGCAAAAACTGACAATATTGGCCCAGATAGTCCAATCATCTCAATTCCTATAACACACTTTCCTATGTTCCCATATCCAATCACTGACTGAAAATAGTGGGGCTTCTCTTCCCAGCCAGGATGGGGCTGGGAGAAATACAGACATTCTGCAAGCCAGATGGGTACCTCCTGCAGGAAAGATTAGGTCTGTTGTCCATACCCCACTCCCCAAACTGGACTGTGGAGGTTAGAAGCATTAAAACCATTCAGCGCTGGCCATCTTGATCTGCCTAATGCTATGCTTACTGCAACTCGCTTGGCAGTCAGTACTTTTGAAAATCTGGGCACTTATTCAAGCTGTTACATTATAGCTGTAGTAATCAACTGTAATTTCCCCCTTAGTGCCAAATTTGGGTCACTCTCTCATAAACAGAGGACTCTATGACAGATGAAACATCAGGAAGATCAGAAGGAATGACATTTCTGTGTTTACCTTTGCTTTGCGAAAACGGTAGACCACTAGCATGCTTATGAAATCCAACAGCATACAGAGAGTTTGGAATGAGATGATAGCAAGCCGTAAATACTTGTCCTCCTGTGCATAGCAGGGAGTGTCATCTGTACAGTATGAACATCCTTCCCTGCAGGGCAAGCAGGCATAGACTTCCCCAGACATTTCGCCTCCAGAAAAATGGCTCTCTGCATCCTTTCCTAAAAATATCAAAGACAGAGGAATAAAGATATCGTATCATTTAAGCAGTTGTGACAAGGAGCGGGGGAAGGCCATTGAACTTATCTTCTTGGTGCCCGTATTCCACATCACCATTTAAGGAACTGTATGGCATTCATGCATCACCATCGTTTGGGAAACAAAAGTAACCATGTAAGGTCCTATGGTGGCTTTAGGGTTGGACTCTGGGGCAGAGAAACATGGAATGAGGAACATGGAATATAAGTACAAAATTAAATGAAAGTCTACGGTAGCACATAATAAAATGAGACAATAATAGATTTTTTTAAATTAACTTTTTATTTAAAATCATTGTAAATATGTTAGATAAAAATACACATAGTTGGAAAAACAATCAGAATAGAGGAAAAAGAGAAGAAAACATAATACAAACAAATAAAGAAAAGAAATAAAGAAAACATAAATTATTGACTTCCTTTGCCATCAACCCCAGAATATTGTTCACATTTTTCTCAAAACTCCCTATTTATCTTTAGTTGGAGTAAAATCTAAAGTTTGAATTCATTATTTTTTTTCTAGTTTATCCTTACATGACACTTCTGCCATAGATATCTATACACATTATACACTATGTAAGAAGGTAATTGAATAAAAGTGGCGTCTATATACATTTTGGTTTCTCCACATGCAGAATATATGATGCACCATATAAAAATAATAGTTATGTGATAGTAATTGGAATATAAATGCACCTATAAATTTTACATAAAATGTTAGATCTTGACACCCCATCTCCTATTTATGTGTATTATTATTGGTTTCCAATCATCTTTGAGATTATTAATTTGTTTTCCATCTACATAATAAGTGTGTCATAATCTTTCATTTCTATTATCCTTAATAGCAATTGGTCTGTATCTGGAATGTTTTTGGTTTTCCAGATTTTCGCAAAGTTAACTCTCACTGCTGTAACCACATACAACGAAATTCGATTATTTTTTTAAAGAAAAGTCTTATCAAACATGTGGGTCATATTTAACAAAGAGAATTCTGGACATAAACGAAATGTGATTTGGAATATCTCCTTTATGACTTCATATACTTTTGTTCAGAACTTCTTTGTCACTGGGCAAATCCATCAAAGATGATAATAAGAGCCCATCTTTTCTTGACATTTCCAGCACCTGTTGTTCCCAGTCTGATAGATTTTGTCAATTTTCTCTGGAGAAAGATGGTATCTGTACATCATTTTTAAAAAGTTCTCTTTCAGGTCTTACAAGCAAGTAAATTGGTTTGTATTTTTCCAGGCATTTTCCCAATTTTCTAATGGTATTTCATGTTGCAAATTGTTAGCCCAGATCACCATGATATCTTTTACAATTTCATCTTCTAAACGGCGGGTTAAGAGGTACTTGTAGAAGTGGGAATCTTTTTGTTTTGCTTTTGTGAAAATTATTGTTTCCAATGAGAGAATCATAGAATTACAGAATCATAGAATCATAGAGGGGTCATCGAGTCCAATCCCCTGCTATGCAGGAACACACATCAAAGCATTCCCAACAGATGGCTATCCAGCCACTGTTTAAAAACTTCCAAAGAAGGGACTCCACCACACTCCAAGACAGCATATTCCACTGTCAGACAGCTCTGACCATCAGGAAGTTCTTCCTGAGACTCAGGTGGAATCTCTTTTCTTTTAGCTTGAATTCATTGCTCCTTGTCCTGGTTTCTGGAGCAGTGGAAAACAAGCTTGTTCCCTCTTCTATATGACAGCCTTTCAAATATTTCAAATATTTCAAATATTGTATTATATTAATATATTATATTATATTAAATATAAATAAAAATTATAAAAATAATTATAAATATTATAAATAATATTTCAAATATTAAATAAATACATGGCTATCATATCCTCTCTTAACCTTCAAGACTAAACATACCTAGTTCCCTAAGCCACTCCTTGTAGGGCATGGCTTCTAGACCCTTTACTATTTTGGTTGCCCTCCTCTGGTCACTCTTCAGCTTGTCAATATCCTTTTTGAAATGAGGTGCCCAGAAATGGACACAGTATTCCAGATGAGATCTGACCAAAGCAGAATAGAGTGGTACTATTACTTCCCTTGATCTAGACACCATACTCCTATTGATGCAACCAAGAATCGCGTTGGCTTTCTTGACTGTCACATCACACTGCTGACTCATGTTCAGTTTGTGGTCTACTAGATCCCTTTCATATGTACTGTTGTCCAGCCAGGTGTTTCCCATCCTATATTTGTGCATGTCCAGCCAGGTGTCTCCCATCCTATATTTGTGCATGTCCAGCCAGATGTCTCCCATTCTATATTTGTGAGGGGGCAAACTACGCAGGAACAGTTTACCTCACATTTAAAATAATGAAGTAACAGATATTCCCACCTAAAAAGAAGATGGGGGCTGAAAGACCTCTAGGTCTAGTCTTAGGTCTCCTCCAGAAGGGCAAGAGTCCTAGTAAAAGTCAGGCTATTCTGTTTCCTAATTTCATACCTTGTTGTGTCTTTTTTCCACCCCTGCATCTGGACAAGTTCTAAATGTACCAAGGTTTTGCTCATCTTCTTTGTTCCACTTGAGCTGTGGTTAACTGTAGGGTGGTGGGCTTCCTTCTCTCTCCATTTTACATCAACAATGGGAGTCACCAGAACACTCAGAAATACAGAGGGAATAGAGACAATAGAAATGGACAAGGAAAATTGACTCCTGGTTGCCTCCATTACTACTGGGACAGAAAAAGGAAAAAATCCACCACTCCCTCCCCTGGGTTTGAAAAGTCACAGAAACTAATGGGGAACATACTGGGAAAGAAAAAATGTTGTTTGGATATTAAAAAGAAAACCCACTTAGAACAGGTGCAATGCCCGCCACATTCCAAGCTTTATGCCAGTCCTGATGAGTCTTTAAATTACCAAACAGTGCCTAAAAACCCCAAAGGCACTAGATCCTCTCTGATCTTGGAAGCTAACTAAGATCAGCCCTGCTTTATACTTGGATGGGAGACTGCCAACAAACACCAGGTGCTACAGCTATATTTCAGAGGATGGCATTGGTAAACCACCTCTGAGTATTCTCACCGAAGAAAGCCCTGTAAAATTTTTTGGGGTCACCAAGAGTCGACAGGTAACTTCATACACGCACACTCCAAGCTTAGTCAAATCCATTGTTTCCTCTTTTGGTCCCAAACATTTCTTCAAGATGGGTGTAATAGATTTAATTAATGGCCACTTTAACATACTTCTCAAAAAGATTTCCTACCTGTCCTCATAGTCTGTTTCTGAGCATGAGTTAATTTTAGTTTAAGTTCCTGACAAGGATAATCATTCAGAATTATGCATACATGCACGCACATCACCTGATTTCGCTGTACTACTTACTGTAAACTTAATGAAAAAGTAGCTAAATGTATGAATGTTTCTACCAAAAAGTAGTATTTCTGATACAATATTCTAAATATAGTGTAAGATCTGTGGTGAACCATTCACACATGAAAAAAAAATTGGTACTGCAGTTATGGATGCTTACAGAGTTTGTTTAGTTCACATTTTAAGCAGATCACCCTAATTTATACTTCCTAGCTTAATACGCAAAGAGCCACTACACAAAGTCCAAGTCCAAAGTGACTTGAGTCCGAGTCAATCAACTCGAGTCTACATAACTGCTGTTCATGCCTATTTGGCAAAGGATTTTGGAGGCAACTGCTGTTTACCTTGCCTGTTGCAGGCAGGCACACATGGCTATGGTAGGTTCAGCCAAAGTAGAATTCCAGACTTACCCAGCTGAAGCTTGATTTGCACTGTTTGCTACAGACACCATGCTGCAAATTGACCCTGAAAATCTGCATTTCTCCAGTTGTCTGTCACCTTCCTCCCAATGTTCATGCTGCTAAAATACGTCTGCTTGGACAGAGGATAAGGAGAAAAAGGATTGCTGGCTAGCTGTAAAAAGGAGCTTCTTCATCAGCGGCTTTGTTAACTGAAATCTGCCTGTATTAGATCTAAAGGCTCATAGCGAAGGCAGATTTGTGTACATATTCTAGCCTAGCTTGCATGTGCTTACCTAGTTTGGCCAACTGCAGGGTACAGCGATATGACTTCCTAAATTCCTGTTTGTATTTCTGACTGCTTGCCCATCATTGCTGATTCCTCACCTTTGTGGGCCATGCCTGATCCTGCTATCTACCTGCTGACAGCTATCAACACCTCAGGCCCCACTCACACCATCTGGATAGTGGGTGCTGTCTCTGCAGACCTTGACCTCAAGTATGATCATTTCTCACTCTCCTCGTAGCTGGAATCAGTTCTTCAACTGAGCCTTCACTGGTGCTTCAGAAGAACAAACAGGGTTGTCATTTTTCTTTTAACATTTTGCATGAGGAACAGACTAGAAAACTCGATTCCGTCTGCCCTGCTGTCTCAGCAACCCACTTTGCCTCCCAATTCTGCCTCGACCTACAACTGTGCAGCCTCACAGAAAGCAGAAGGATGGCAAAGTTTTAAGTGGCAGAAGCATCTGGCCGGCAAAAATCTTGATTATTAATGATGGTGAGCAAGCAAGAACACAGCTTGACTTTCAGATTCCTTGCTGGGTTTGCAGAGCTGGTAGTTAGATAAACAATCTTTTTAAACCTAATGTGCTGGGGAAATTTCACAGAGCATCAGAGGCCCCAAAAATAAAATCGCCACAGTTCAAGTCTGGGGAAATTGCCTTCTAAACCTAAAGAAACCCAAACCACATGTTTTTAGGCAATATCACTTTTAGCTCCATATAACCCACTTTCTCCACTCAGTCTCCTAAGTATGCAAAATCTGTCCAATTAGCAGATAGCCACAATTAAAAAAAAAAGACTAATTAAAGCTCCAGTCCTAAATACTTTACATGTCAGTTAAGACCCATACAAACCAATGGAGAGACTAGCTTCCAGTAACCATGTGTAAGATCGAATTGCTCATCTCTCTCTCTGTGTTTTGTTTTCTTTCCCTTATTTGACTGCACAGTGTTTCCTTCTCTGTCTCTTTCTCTGTCCCTCTGCACAACATTATTTTCTTGCTCCAGGAGCATCTTATTTTCATATACTTCTCTCCAGATCCATCTATCTGCCTGTCAGACTTTTGCAAAATAGCTACACACTACAAACAATAGACCTTCGGGTCATGCTGTTTCTTTTACAACAACAATTGTATCCACCAGCTCCTCATCTTGCATTCATTTCAGTGATAACAGCTCTTGGATATCCAACGCTAGCAACCTTTCATTTCTCCTTTGTGCTGCAGAGGAGATGACAGGCTACAGTCTTCTATTTTGAACCAGTGGCTTTTCTTTCATAATTTGACAATCTTCTCCACTCTTTGACACAAGCTGTCTCATCCTTTGGTTTTGATAAGATATATATATATATTCAGTTTGGCAGGCTGAGCACCTGATCAAAGAACTCCACTTCCTAGAAAGAGGATTTTCCTGTCTATCACATTACTTTGTGGTGGTTTACGAAAGCATTTGTTTTTCTTGTTCCCTGATTTACCTACATATTATGTGCAATTTAAACAGTGGTTATTAGCTGTTCAGTTTTGATGTGTCTGCTATTTTTCCATATCCTCCAACTGTCCTGATTTAGTAGGGACAGCCCCAGTAAAATCTCTGTTGTCCCTCCTTTTTTAGGCCCTTTCCACACGGGGTAAAAAAAAACAGCTTAGGGTGACCTCATCTGGAGGTCGTCCACACCGTGGGGTGCGCTAGGGCGGTTTGAAAAGTGGAGGTTCCACACCTCAAACCGCCCTAGCGTGGCCGCAAGGGGTGGCGTGGCGCGTTTTTTAAAAACCACATTTCATGTGGATTTTAAAAAACGCGAGCGCGCTAACCCGTTGCAGTGCCCCGTTTGAAACTGCAGGGACGTGCTAGCGCGTCCCTGCAGAGCTGCCCGGGGGCGGGCTTCCGGCTGGCGCGCTGCCCTGATTGGCAGAGCACCGCCGGAAGTCGCCAGCCGCCATTTTGGGCGCTGCCGAACGCCGCCGAAATTCACCAGCGTGTGGAGCGGCGAACGCGCGCTCCCCGCAGGGATGGAGCAACCTGTTTTCAGGTAAGATCCGTCCCTGCGTGCACTGCCCTGTTTACCCGTGCCCCATGTGGAAAGGGCCTAGTTACTTTAAAAGTGTTCCATTTTCTCTCTCCTCTTCTCCCTTCCCTCCTTTGTCCTCAGTTTCCTTCTGGTGCTGCAAATTGAGTCTATTCAAGAAGGATATGGACAAGCTGGAGTGTGTCCAGAGGAGGGCGACCAAAACGGTGAAGGGTTTGGAAGCCATGCCCTATGAGGAGCGGCTTAGGGAGCTTGGTATGTTTAGTCTGCAGAAAAGAAGGTTAAGAGGGGACCTGATAGCCATGTTTAAATATTTGAAGGGATATGATATTGACGAGGGAGCGGGCTTGTTTTCTGCTGCTCCAGAGACTAGGACAAGGAGCAATGGATTCAAGCTGCAGGAAAGGAGATTCCACCTGAACCTCAGGAAATACTTCCTGATGGTCAGAACTGTCCGGCAGTGGAATCTGCTGCCTCGGAGTGTGGTGGAGTCTCCTCCTTTGGAGGTTTTTAAGTAGAGGCTGAGTGGCCATCTGTTGGGAATGCTTTGATGTGTGTTCCTGCATAGCAAGGGGTTGGATTAGATAGCCCCTGTGGTCTCTTCCAACTCTATGATTCTATGATTCCAAAGTGCAAAAGTACTCAATTAACTTTGTGGGGAGAGAGGAGAGGAGAGGAGAGGAGAGGAGAGGTAAATCTTACTCGTGCCAGTAGGCTTAGGCAAAAGCAAGTTTCTGCAGTCTCTCCTAGCTAATGTCTTCTTCCTCCTTAATAACTTTTGCCATCTTGGCCACATTCTGATGTTGCTTCGTCACATGTGTCCTGGTTTTTATCTGTGAAATGTTGGAGGGTATGTTTGTTTTCAATGTGAGCCTTTTAAAAACTGCAATTGGTAAGGAAAAAATTAAAGCTTCATCTGTGAGGATTCTCTGAAGGAGTTCTGGACAATCAGCAGACTGTCTCCTAAAGCCTAAATCAATGCACATGCCAGCTAGAGGGAAATTCCCACTAGCATTGTTGTACTGGATTACGAGCCATTGTCAGATCCATTCCGTAAGAGGTTGTCCCACTGTTTGAATTACTATATGCACAAGAGGCTATGTGACAGTTTGAACAGCAGGTTGCCCAATCTGTTGTGTAAGAAGTTGTATGACTAGTTGTACAGCTGCTTCCATGATGACAACTCTACCAGGTGCTAACTTTGTACTAAATTTGAAAATGCACAGCCATTCGGATAATAGACCTTGCGGTACTGTAGTACAATAACATGATTTCATACATGTCTAAGGCTCCAAACCTGTACATCCTTATCTGGGAATAAGTCCCATAGAACTCCATAGGGCATACATGTGCATAGGACTGCACTGTGTGAACTCTGCGTCCATTATTTTTTCTTACATTTGCAAGTATACACATGTAAATGTCTATAGGTGTCCCCTGCTTTTTGACAACTCATTTTTCTATGTACCACTCTTTCAACTGTTGTAAATTATCAACACGTACTCTTCAATGTGGAGTCTTCTCTTTTGTAATTCCATTGTGCTTTCTACAGCAAGAATGCAAGAGGAGAACTGATGAAAAAGTGGGTTCTACTTTTCAACCCGTTCCACTTTCTGACAGTGCTCTGGTCCCTAATCTATCAGATAAGTGGGGAGTGCCTGTGTAGGATTGTGCTGTGAGTCTGTATGTTTTTCCAAATCACCTGTCCAGCAATAACATGCAAGAAACACAGTTAAGTAAGTCATTGTAGCTGGAATTTTCTTCCAAATGCAGGCTGATTCTGCATTATTGCACACATGGCCTGTTCTATAACTCCAAGGATGAGAAAGAAAATGACACCTTCAGTGCTAGCTTTCAGTGCTAGCCTGCAGCTACATGGGCATCTATAAGGATGGCGCCAGCAACATAAACATTTAAGCGGTGGAACAGTAATATGTTCAACTGAACACAGAGCACAAGTATAGGTAGTAGTGGGGTCCAAAGATCTGGAGAGGCTGGCCTAGACTGCAACCATGGATGGGGCTGGAAATAAAACTAAGCTGTAAATCATGCTGGAAAATATTTATGGAAATGTATTCCCTAAATCTGTTGGAGATGACAGAGATGCAACTCAGGTATCAATATCAACGCACCCCTTGTCCTGTTCTTGTGAGATTTGCACAAGCCAATCAAACCAAGTGTTAGGGCAGAACAACCAACGCTCTCACAGAGTTGCTGGTCCAGGTCCTTCTCTACAGAACTACAGAGATCTATGCTTTCCTAGGTGACAAATTGCTAGTTTCAGATTTTCATAGCTGGTATGAATAACTGGTATGAGGGACAATGCATTAGAATAATCAAGGGCATTGATCTCAATGACAGTGTGAACCCATGCTGCTGACATGACATACAAACGTCTCATTCAAACACACACTATACTGTCACATCTGGCCATATGGGGAGATAATTCATGATTTTGCAAGGGGAAAGGCCAGAAAAAGTAAAACCTTAGAACTGGTCTTTTTATAAAATGGTCTCTTTATAAACATAATTGGTCTTACACCCATATTGGTCCACTGGAATCTTGTTAAAAAATCTCCAGGGTAATACCTTTATTAGTGTCAGTCACAAAGTTACAAATATGTCAATAAGCTTTGTAAGCCACTTCTTCAAAGCTGGAAGCTGAGTGAAATGAAATAAAACACAGTCTCCTCTCCACATTGGCTAGATTTAGGGGCACAGGACCCCTATGAAAGTGAAAAAAAATGTGAATAACTCTAGACCCTCCAAAACCATATTTAACACATAAAAAAGTATGAGCATTATATTTAACACACCATGGATTCCCTTGAGGTATCAGGGTTCCTTCACAAGGCAGAAGTGGCTGGCTGGTGGGGCTTACTGTCACCTCCACTGCTGCCCCACACCATTTTTAATAGGCCCTTGCAAGCCTTGTTTGCAGTTTCTCATTCTCACGAGGCTTGCAGTCCCTATTAACAATGGCATAGGGAGGCAGCAGAGGTGACAGCAAATAATCCGTGAATAATCACATCCACAAAAGTGAAACTTGCAAATGTGGAGGGCTGACTGTATAACAAAATGAAACATGTGGGTGAGTTGGACAAAATTCCCAGTCTGGGCTATCACATACTGTAATTTCAACACAAGTGGAAAATGTAACTTCAGAATCAAAATACATACTTTTCTTACACAACTCATGAGACTGTGTGTATGATATGGGACTTTAACATGTATGTGAGAAAGGATTGTGTTGTAGGGGGAAGTAGGATGGTTGGCAGGATAGGATAGGATACGGATAGGATAGAAACCAATCTGCATCCCAGCTGGGCATAAGTTTCTTCAGCTTTCTTTCTCAAATTGCAAAATTCTCTTCTGTGATGCTCAGCAGTTAGTCCAAATCTCTGTTTGATTCTTTTTAATTAAATCATAATTTTGAGCTTCTTCTGGCTCTTTTCCCCACAAATTTCAGGTAGTCTTCCACTTATCTGAGATATGCTATTGCCTATTCTGTCTTCAGGGCTAACACATAGCTCCATGCAAGCCCTCTCAAAACAAGAAAAAAAGATTCCATATTAATTGGTCTATAACAAATAATTTAATCCCAAAAGAGTACAGTCCTCCCTCCACATTCACTAGGGTAAGGGGCACAGGACCCCCATGAAAGTGAAAAAACCATGAATTACTCTAGCCCTTCCCAAACCATATTTAACACACAAAAGAGTATGATCACCATATTCAACCCACCGTGGATTCCTTTCAGGCATCAAGGTTCCTTCACAAGGCAGAAGTGGGTGGCTGGTGAGGCTTACTGGACCTCCACTGCTGCCCCACACCATTTTTAATATGGACTTACAAGCCTTGTTCTCAGTTTCTAAGTCTCATGAGGCTTGCAGTCCCTATTAAAAATGGCATAGTAAGGCAGCAGAGGTAACAGCAAATAATCCGTGAATAATCAAATCCGCAAAAGTGAAACCCACAAATGTGGAGGGCTGACTGTAGCAACCAACAAATAGTATGATTTTGAATGTAGAGGCACCTGAAAAGCATTAATGGATTACTCTTGACAGGCACTTAGACATATGATACTACTTCTACTAATAGTTTAGCTTCTATGAGGTTATCCTATAAGGCACTTTTAAAACAGAAGAAGACTCATATGCTAGAACACAATAGAAACAATTAGCCCTAGCTGTAATTAAAAAAAAAAGAGAAGCAGTTTTGGGATATTGTTTCTAGTATGCACACGATCAGACCTGCAATCATCAAACAAATTTAATCACATAAGTGGTGTGTTCATTTCAAATTACTTTATTGGTTACTACTCTATTAGAATTAATAGCAGTCATCATAGTCCTGCTCCTCGCGTATCCCCATGCCTGAGGAAGTGGTTCTATAGGATTATTTAGTTGGATCTCTAATTATCTATATCTATATCTATATCTATATCTATATCTATATTTCTAGATAGATAGATAGATAGTTAGATACAGATATATTTCTACAATTAGAGATCTATCTATCTACCCATCTATCTATCTAAAATTCTACTATTAGAGATCCAACTAAATAATCCTAGTAGGGCCATTTCTTTTTATATACATTTTTTTCTTTTTTACTTTTCAGTACAGTCAGAATGTGGGGGAGCGTCAGAGCCCTATTGTGTATTAGTTATATGTCTTTTTTACCGTTTAAACTTTTTCTCTTTCTCTTTTCCTTTCTTTTTCTTCTTTCTGTTTCATTATTTGTTGAATGTATACTACTTTGCTTGTAAATTACATTGTTCATGTTAAAAATTAATAAAAAATAAAAGTAGTGTTTGCATTTTAACAGATTCTCTATTTTTTAGCCCACCAAAGAATTGCTGGTTCTACCAAATATTTATTTATTGTTTCTGTCTACTTCGTAGCAGCTTTTGACTTGGGTGATAGAAACCTGAACTGGCATAAACAGGCCAATACTAATATAGGCAATTACCTACTGTTTTTAATCAAAGAACTCTATTCCAGTACAACCAGTAAAATAAGAGTTGGCATTCTGGTTCATCAACTGATCCTATTCTCACCTAAAAACGAGTAAAGCAAGATTTTTGCTGGCACCATCACTTTTTAATTTGTACCTGAATGACATAATTCCAGCATTGTCTGGCCCAGAATTTCTTCTACCTCCAGCTGAGTCAAAAAAAATTTCTATTGTTTTATATGTTGATGACATGGTTTTAATTTCACTTAGTAGTATAGATCTGAGAAGACTGCTCTCAGTTCAGTGTATTTTCTTCCAAAGAAAAGCTGAATATTAACTATACCAAAACAAAGGTGATGGTGAGTGCAAAAAGACATTCTGATTTTCGACGGACTATCAGTGATCACCAGACTGAACGATGCCAGGAATTTAAGTGCCTTAGCATTTATTTTATGGAACATCTCTCCCAGAAGCCCCATGTAGAAGCTACTAGAGCAGTGGCTTTGAGAACAATTCTTAGATTTTACAGCACTGCTGGGGTCACCTGATTATTCCAGCCCCAAAAATATTTCAGAGCAAAGTCATTTCTCAGATTTTACATGGTGCCATTGTCTAGGGATGGGATAACTCTCAGATGGCTCAACTAGAGGTTTTTCAGAGTACATTTCCCAAGAAACTATTAATACTTCCACCTGGCATTTCTGCAGCTCTGGTTTGAGCAGAAGTCAGTTTTCCTTTCATTGGATCTCTTATTTTATTTTATTTTATTTTGCTACTGGATAATTTCAAAAGATTCTGCAGTCAGGATTTTCTCCCACTCATGTCTTGAACAGTTATCAAACTGCAAAGTTTAGAGTTCAAGGCATCACAAGTTGCTTCAATTGTATCCTGCTGTGCTTGACCATTTTTTTTCTATCTTGCATTCAAAAGAGAAGCTTGGTGAATACATTTTTTACTATAGTGCTCACATGAGGAGACAGGCTATTAACTCCACTTTCTTGAAGTAGTAGATGCTATAAATTTGGCTATCAGAGGGCTGTTTACTTGGCAAAGCTTACATTCTCAAAACTTAAGCAAGCTTTTATAGCCCTTTGCTTTCAAACCATGCCTACAGCTATGAGTGATGGCAGATATTCTCTTTGGCCCTCCTTCCGCGTATTTGCGGTCGCCAGAAATTGAGGATTTTCCTGATCATTTTTTCTTTTGTTCATTATGTTCTGAACCAAGAACCAAATTTTTGAGATATATTCTGTCTTACTTACATTCTCACACCATTCCAGAAAAGATTTTCTATCTTCTGTCTGCTATGTGGTGACTCGCAAGGTTTCTCTTTTTGCCCTGGCAAGATTTACTGCTGATATTGCAGTTGTTTGCTCTGAGGATGCTCTCAGCTAATCACAGTATTGTTGTTTATATTCAGTGTGTTTTAACTGTATTGATTTTTTAAAAAAATATTCAAGATCTATATGCTATTTATTTTATGCTGTACTTTTATGTTGTTGCACTTTTGTATTGTACTTATTTATTTATTTTGTATACAAATGGGCTATGGTCTGAGCATTAATAAATTGCCAGTGATGTATTTAAGTCTTTTACTCTAAGTCTCAAGTCAAGTCTCAAGTCTCTACCTTCAAGTCTCAAGTCGAGTTTCAAGTCCTTGAAGATACTTTCAAGTCAAGTCTCAAGTCTGGGAGCCAACTTTATACCCCAACTTGTGTTCCAGAATTTCTCGACAGAGTTGAATAAAGTCAGTTTTAACAATTTAAGTAGAGTCAGCTCTCTACTTTTATGATTTTGCCATCTGCAGCTTTGGAAGTGGGGAATAGATCCTTCTTACTTCCCATTTGCAAAGTTGGAGGCTTCAGAAGTGGGGAATAGGATCCTTCTTATTCCTCATTATTGAAGCTTCAAGAACTTTAGAAAGAAGGATCCTTCCTCCTCAAGCTTGTTGCCTAACACAGTTTCTGTTCCCTTTGAGATATGCGCCTTATACTCTGGGCACGAGTCTTGCCTTCTGCTCTTAGGAAAAGTTTTGGAAAGCTCCTCCTATATGTAGCGGAGACAGTCTGCTGAGCAGACCTCAACCCCACCTCAACCCCATTGCCTAACCCATTTGCTGTTCCCTCTGAGAACTGTGTCCACACTTTGGGCTTGAGACAAATTGTTATGTGACCAGTAAGTTGTAAGGTTTCTGGATGAATGTGTTATGTCACTGAACCAAGTGCAGCAAGTCAGTCACTAAAAATATGCAAGTCTCGAGTCAAGTCAGTGTGTAATTTTTGCCAAGTCAAGTCCGAGTCGAGTCACTGAAGTGACTTAAGTCTGACTTAAGTCTATTGACCCAAGTCTACATCACTGTAAATTGCTACTTCTACATTATTTTTCTACTCCTGCTCCCATTTTTATCCTAACAAAAACCCTGTGATGTAGGTTAGATTGATAGGCTACGACTGGCAGAAGGCAAGTGTTATGGGAAAGCTGGGTTGTTTTTTATTAATAGTGTGACAGGCACTTACTTCTTTCTCTCCCAGATTGGTATGGCAGTTCCCCAGTCTGATGAGGAACTCTGTCTTTTCCACACAGCTCTGCCCTCCCTCCCCCTTATAACACCACTTTTGTGTAAAAGGGTGAGGCCTTTCAATAGTTCTTTAGAATCCCTTAATAGTTCTATGGTAGTGTGTTTTCTGTGTGTCTTTAAATACTGTATACCACTCAGCTAAGTCAGTATTTATAAAAATAAACTGTAATACTTATTAGGATAACATATAGAAGAAGGTATTGGAGTTCATATGGAAGTCCAAAATTAATACAGTTCTTCAGAATACTTTTAGACAGTCCCCTTATATCTTTAAATCCTCACACAAGTATCGTAAACAGCCCTTTTGCTACATTTTCACCAAAGGTTCAACCCCCAGTCTAGGCCATGCTTTCTGACCAGATTCTATAACAGTTTAATTATTCTTCTGCCTCTCACTAGGCTTCCTCTGAGAATTAAACCCTTCCCACACAGCCCTCCCTTGCTGACTGAAGGACTTTACTCCAAAGCTCTCTGAGGCTAAAAAGGATCCAATGACAACCAGTGTTTACCTTTATATATATTTTCCTCTCAGCCACCAGCCCCCGCCCCCATTACTGGGCTGGGTCTCTCTCCTGAGGAGCTATTCCAGTTACCTGGCAATATGTTTCTAGGCTGTTCTGGTACTCCATATAGCCACACTCCCCAGAACTCTGTCACAAATAGTTTTATTAAACACTTTATAAAAGCAAATACAAACAAGACAGAAACATGAAAACCAAATGTTGAAAAATGACAGCAACAAGTTAAATATAACAATTTATCAACCAATAAAAAGAAATATGAACAAAAAAAGATTCTAAATGCTAAATACCAAACTAAACTAAAAAACAAGAAACACTTTTTTTTAAAAAAAAAAATAAGTACTAGCTTTTCTAAGTTGGCTTATAGGCAACATTGCTTCAAAACACAAGCAAACAAAAAGACTGCTCTAGTTATCAAAGGGGCTATATGTCAACATAAAATTCATGCAGTGAATGTATCTCATGTATCTGAGAGAAAGCTGTAATTCTGAGCAGGGTTCTATAAAGACATTTGGTTTTCTGATGAGATATTACATAATGTTATATTTACTTTTAATCATGCTGCACACCAGAGATGGAAAGCATTCAACAAAATTTTCAAACGAATTAATGAAAAACATATTTTTCAAGTGTCAGGAAACTCTGATGAGAAAAGTTCTGGGCTGATGAGAAATTTCAGTTCAGGACTTTATTCTGCACAAAATTGCCACATGGTTGTTTTGTTCAGGAAACAGGATTTTCTGTGCAATATTTCTACACAGAAGTATTACTTCCTGAGCAGAAAAAGCTGGTTTTTGCATCAAGAATGCTGTTTTCTGTGCAAAACAACCAAGTGCAAATTTTACACAAAATGAATTCCAAACTGCAAATAGGCTTTGAAAACTCCATGGTTTTCAAAGACTTTCTTGCAGTGGGAAGAAAACTGTAAAAATTATTCACTGCTCCCATGCATGCATGCATGCATGCATGCACGCACATACACACAGAGTATTGTGTTTATTGATTTGAGCTTCCAATTTTTTCCCCAGACTTTCCTAAACTCATTGTATAGATTCCAAGTTTTCTTTGCTTAAAACACTATGGCTGTATATTCTTCCTCATTAATAATTTCTGTCTTCTTCTTGCTTGGCTACACCCTTTTAACTGTTACCTCATGTTACTTGACTATGGCCATTTCCGCACTAGACTGTTATAGTGCTATTATTCTACTTTCAAAATCCTATGGAATCCTGGAGTTTGACCCCGGAGAGGGGTCTTAGGCTTGCATAGGATGTTGAAAGTGGAATAATAGCCCTTCAACAGTCTAGTGCAGAAATGGCCTACATGTGCCTTGGTTTTCATCTGTGAAAAGCTAGATGGTATACAATAGAATACCCACTGAGGAGAGGGTCTATGGCTACACCTGATTGGCGATTATAAAAACGTTGATTGTTTAGCCATCTCTTATTTGTCCCTCCATTCTGCTCATCACATTATAGAATAGAGAACCTTACAGATCACTACCATTTTAGTCAAATAACCTGCATGCTGAGATTGATGGGGTTGCTCAGTTATTTTAGATAGCCCATTCGATATCTCTGGAAGTGAATCTGTACCACTTCAAGTCAAATGTGTTTTCTAATGGTAGCTATACTTTTTGCGCCCTTTGGAACTACCTTTGTAGGGCCTTGGAACTATATTTTTAAAGAGAATGATTAGCAGCACTGTGAGGGCTTCTACCTATCACATGATTGCACCCACCAACTGTGGGGACTTCCACTTATCTCCATCTCTACCACCAATATGAGAACCAGCTCCTGTCCCTCCCCTATGGATTCAAATGTGAGGATCTTCTAGGTGCCCTTGTGGTCCCTGTGCAAGACTTTATTCAATTAATCTCCTCACCATGCATGATTAACTGCTGCCAGCAGAGACACCATGTGTTTAATCTAAAGCTTTCCAATATCCCTTAGGTAGTATTCTCAGAGGCAGAAGTGTATAATAATAATAAAAAATTGTTTTACAGAAATTGAACATAACATCAAAGATTACTTATTTAATACATCTAAATCCCAACTGACAGTAATTATAACTCACATCTCTCACTTGTATTCCTCACACTGACACTTATATCTCTCACTCTGTCTCACTTATAAACAAACTGTCCTAATTAATCACTATCTCTAACATCTCTAACTCCCGTTCCTAACTCTGACAGATTCCTAATCCTAACCTTGATAGACTCAGCTCTCACTCTTAACTCTTAACTGCCACACACGCCCAACTTTTAAAAATCTCCTCAGGCATTTAACCAATCACCAGTCAGCCCCAACATCCCATGCTCTCACCCCGACAGATCCTTTTCTTATTACATCTCCTACAGTCAGCCCTCCACATTTATGGGTTTGACTTTCATGGATTTGATCATTTGCAAGTTTCTTCAACCCCTGCTCCCCACCTGAGATGCCTCTTTTTGGGGAGGGGGACCTTCCCTCTTGGTGGCTTTGATTGGGCCACACAGTTCTTTAAAAACCCACCTCTGGTCCTCCTCTTTCTCTTCCACCAGCCACTGCCTGGCCAACTAAGGACAGCTCAGCACCACAAACCCTCTCCTGATGCCTCTCAACACCCAAGGAAGGAGATGAGCCACAGAGGAAGTATAGGACTACCATGCCAACCCACATCCTTTTCCTCTCCTTTACTTAACATGGTTTGGACCTTGGTTGCCTGTTCTCCCCACCATGCCTCAGCCTCTTTCTCACAGACACATACACACACATTTTGACATTTATGATTTTCCTACTTTTGTGAGGGTCCTGCACCACTATCTCTGTGAACATGAAGGGCCAATGGAGCATCTCGCATACACAACCATATTACCTTAATTAAATGCAACAACCCATGACCCAAGCCTATCACATAGTTAGGTCCTGACGCGTCACTACAACATCACCAGCACCACTTCCTTTCTTCCTGTCAGTAATTATGATGTGAGTGGGCCTTTGCAAAAATAATATATGTTATAAATCATAAATATGATATACATAAATAATATAAATATATAATCATATAATCATATAAATATGGAGTAAGAATAAGTAGAAGAGAGACAATGGGAGGGAGGATGTTTAGATGGATAACCTATTTCATGTTATACTGTCTTATCTTGTTCTGATCAAATTAAAGTGTTGTACTACAAAGGAGAATAAGCAAGTTCTCGCTTTCAGGAAATTATGCAAGATGGAAAGGTTTAAACTTTCAACAGGAGAAGCATAGAAACACTATTAACATGGACCTGATTTTTGGCTTCTGAAAGCCTATATGCTTAGAAAAACATCAGTTATTTTACATAGCTATATTATATAAAAGCAAATTTCAAAGGCAAATTAGTAAAACTAATATGCCCTCATAAACTGGGAACAGAACAAGTTCCTTTTCTAATATTCATGCCAAAAATTGTTACTGCCCAGTAGCAAAGTAATTCTTAATAAAAAGAAAAGAAACCCAAATTAATATTTATTTACAAATCAAACACACTTAAAAGTAGATATGTTTTACCAGATTCTCCAGAGTATCACAGATGACAAACCACAGGCCTAAATTTCCTTAAGTGATTATATAATCCCTGAATTGCAGGCCATTGGGAATATACTGTATAACCCTGACAAGGATAAAAAGGAATCCTGCATTATTAATGTGCTCTCTCTTTCAAACTCAAGCAAAGGCACTTACTGTGAAAGCTGTTCATTGAAAATATTTTGGGATTATAGAATCCAGCCTTACAAATGCATGTGTAGGCTCCAAGTACAAATCCAAGGCCTTTAATTGGCATACACTGTAAAAAAAAAGAAAGAAAGAAAGGGAAAGATGAAAGAGATGCCCACTCTCCTTTCTAAAGACAGACTGTACGTCTTGATGCTTACAATGCAACAGATTTTTAACAGAAAGTTTAAAAATTTTTTAAAAGAGACTAGCAGCATAAACAAATCTAAAGTAATAGACTGTATAGACAAGTTTCCTGTATTAGTACTGTGGTTCACTGATACTTTATCGTGAGAGATATTGATCACCCTCTTGGGTTTTGTAAATCTTAAAACAAACCCCTTAGTTTCAGATTTATTTGTTAAATTTTGTAATACTTTGAATTTGACAGATAGAGCATGATCACTGCATGAATATTTTATATGAAGATGTGACCTAGGAGATAGCATCTTGGTTAGTGACATATGAAAGCAGAAATCCAACATATGCCCACATATGTCTTCTTTTTAAATCATTGTGAAGGTATTATCTTCCTTCTTCCACAATGACCAAAGCCCCCCTAAGGTTCATCATTTTACTGTGATAATCTTGCAACCCATGCCCATTCAGCAGCCAGTAAAGAGTGGGTGGGAATCAGAGAAATATCTGGCTATGTTCTGGTAACCAGATGCTGCTCAGACCTCTAGAGGACCCTAGTGGATCTCAATAGATGTCATCTATAGATGTCATCAAACTGCACCAGGGTATGGGAACATACCCAGACATTTCTCTAATGCCCACTCCCCTTCTGCTCTCCACCAGTCACTGAGTGTCCATGGACAATCACAGAAAGAGTGAGTCTTGGGGCAGTGAGGGGAGATTATAGTATAGTTGTGTACAGTATAGTAAAGTGTAGTACAGTAATTAGTTTTGCCTGTGGAACTTTTACACTATGCTCAGTGATGTATAATCTCAGCCAGTGTCTCATATCTACCCTGTATTTCTTTTAAAAAGATAGCTGTATTAGTCTGTTTCAGCATAAAGGGGGGTAAATAAAGGGAAAAGTCCAGGGAAAAATGTCTAGCAGCACCTCTGAAACTAACTGATTTGTTGTACGATGAGCTTTTCCAATTCTTCAGACACACTGACAGAGTATTATTAAGCAACCAGTATTTAAGAATATTTACGTAATTGTAGGGTGGAATTGGAGTGCAATGAGATACAGAAACATGCAAACTGTGACCCAAGTAATAAACCTTCAATGAGTTCTGTAAGATGATATATATCTATCAAGCAGCATGGCAGTGTGAAAGTCTTGAGTCTGTACTAAAGAGGTGTGAAAGCAATACTGTATGCTTACCTGACAGGTCTTTTCTCTAGTGGTGGAAAAACCTTCTGGGGAGAATTTGGTTGTTATATGTGTTATATATATGATGAGAACACTTAATATATGTTGTTTTCTCTGTTTATACTTCTGTTCATAGATTTAAATTTGTAAATACATCCTAATTCAGTTGTTTCCCTCTTCAATCTTCCTTTATTTTTTTTTAATTCCAAAATAACAATTTGAAAGTCATTGATTGTTATATCTAGGAAGATTAAAGTGTTTTGCCACTTTTATTTATTTATTTATTTTTTGCCATTTCTAATATCAAATGTGTGTCCTGTGTAGAGTGCAGAGGGGCATTGCTGACAGAGGATGGCATAGATCAGTGCTACTCAAAGTGGCAGTCCCTGGGCCAATGCCAGGCCGTGAATTACTGGCTGCCAGCCCCTGTGATTTCCAGGAAACAAAGAAGCAATTGTAGCCAATGGGCACAAAGATGGTGCTGGTCCCTGGCACATTAGAAAACAAACACTATCCAATCCCCCACATCATTTAGCTTGAGAAGCATTGACATAGATCACATTGGACGAAGAGCAAGTAAATGTACCTCTGCTGTTGTGAGTGGTGTTACTTGGATCTATAATATTGCTGCCAGAATAGAGCTTGCTTCTCAGTTTATAGCAGGATCTTTTCCTTGTACAGTTAAGCCCTCCACATTTGCAGGTTTCACTTTTTGCGGATTTGATTATTCATGGATTATTTGCTGTCACCTCTGCTGTCTCCCTATGCAATTTTTAATAGGGACTCCAAGCCTTGTGGGACTGAGCAACTGTGAATGAGGCTTGTAAGTCTCAAAAATGGTGTGAGGCAGCAATGAAGGTGGCAGTAAGCCTTACCAGCCAACCACGCCTGCCTTCTGAAGGAACCCTGAGGCTTTAGAGGAATCCATGGTGGGCTGAATATGCTGATCATATATTTTTGTGTGTTAAATATGATTTGGGACGGCCAAGAGTTATTCACAGTTTTTCCACTTTCACAGGGGTCTTGTGCCCCTAACCCTAGCGAAGGTGGAAGGATGACTGTAGTCACATTCATGTTATGTGTCCTCTTGCCAGTGAGTAATGCTCTAAGGTTAGAAGGTTTTGTTTAAGCAAGCAAAGGCCTGCTACACATAGCCTGTCAGTGTTATTCTCTGGAATGGTTGAAGCTTGTTGTAATTGCATTTCAGTGGTATTCTGTTGTTTTCTGTTTCCAGTTTATCTTATGGTAGATTGTTCCTGGGTGCCAGTTTAACCTTGTTCATTTGGATGAGTATTTTTGACTGGGAAATGCCTGTTGCAGATCCATGAGTTTTACAGCCTAATGCTTTATAAGTGTGTCTGAAGAAGTGGATTGAATTCCATGAAACCTCATGCTAAAATAAGTTAGGCCCTTTCCGCACCTTACCTTCTTCCAGTGCTGGGGTGCTGGGATCACGTGAGCAGCCTCTGGAGAGAGGTTCTCGCTTCCGGGGTCCTTCAGCTCTGCACGAGCTGCCTGCTCGCAGGCAGCTCGCCTTTGCCTTCCCAGGCTGCGCTGGGGCAGGAAGCGTGACCGGCATGGCTCCAGAGGCTCCACACACCAGGTAAGTGCATGCGGGGCCCAGGAGCAATGCACGATCGCGCACCATTTTCAGCTTCTAGCCGAAAATGAAAAGGTGCACGATCGGCACCTGCCCAATCGCGCAATTGTGAATGCATCATGCAGATCGCTCCTCACAATCGTGTGACACTCCAGGTGCCCTTTCGCATGGAAAATGCCATGCAAAAAGGGCCTAAGTCTCAAAGGTGATCCTAATTTCTTCCCCTCGCAACCTTTTTTTTTCCCCTTTCTTTTTAATGAATTTTTAAAACAATCTTTGCAAATACAGGTGCAGGGTGACATGAAAATAAAATTACTTAGAACAAAAAAGAACAAAAAGAAGAAGAAGAAGAAATCGTTCTTGTTATTTAGTTGTGACTATATTAGCACATCAACCACAGTGCTGCAATCTGTGTGACCGTAAATTTCTAATTAGGTTATGATTCTATTGAGCATTTTCCCAAAATGCAGAAGTCTGACTTCCTTTTTTTCAGAAAAAAAACAAAAACAAATGGAACACTAGCACAATTTTAACAGGTGTAGGCACGTTCAAGGGCACAGGAGCTTGGCTAGCAGGCAAGACCAACAGGCTTTTTTGCATAGGTATGGCGGAAGAGACAGCATAAGGTGAGCTTTTGTCTGTTGGGTTAAACCTCTCCAGCTCCAGGGAGTCCCTTGGGAGAGTCTATTGGGCTAAGGATGTTGTGTTAAATGGGATAAGGTTGTTTGTTTGAGTTGGGAGGAGGCTTGCCTTTGTGCTCATTAGTATGCTATTGATCTATTGTGTTTTGGTGAGCTTGTGTATGTTCGATCAAGGCTGATTGTTTGTGTGAGGCTTGCTTGTGTACACATTAGTCTTCCATTGTTCTTTTGTGTGTAGGCCCAGATCCCCTGACTTAGCACATAGTCTCAGAGGGGTGGGGCACCTGCTGAGAGGAAGTGAATCAGAGATTTAGTTGGGGGAGGAGCTAGCAGCCACTAAGGCTAGCAGCCACATGAGGGGGCTGTGCTGCTGTGGGGCCAGGATGGCAGCGGTTGGCTGGTCGTGCTTCTTCATAACATCATCACTGGCCCACTGCCATCTTGCCCCCAAGCAGTGCGCCTACACAGTATTTGCAAAATGGAAAAAAAAAATCTGTTTTACACCTGTCATTGCACGGGACTGCTGTCCTTCCTGACCACGCAGAAGGGCGGAAACATGCTGGTGATGGCTCCCTCCCCAGTGCGGCAATGGCAAGTGCCTGGCTGTGCTGTGGAAGGGAAGAGGTGGGGCCATGTGCTCCCCTCCACAGCAACCTGGCGAGGTGCGGAGGGGAGTGTTCCTGGCATGGTCCCTCCCTGCCGGGGCTGCAACAGAAGGACTTGCTGGAGCCCTGTCATACAGAAATGGCCTAACTCTGGAAGGGAAGTCCTGGAGTTCTGTTTCGGTGCTGTAAGACAACTGAATATGGATGGTGAGGTTAGCAGCTATAGTCACCTGCAACAGCTTACTCAGTATGCTTACTCAGTTTACTGAGGCCACAGAGCATTCTGGTTGAGAATTCTAAGTGCCCCTCCCTAAACTGCAAACTCCAGGATCCTATAGGATGTTGAAAGTGGAACAGCAGCACTATAGCAGTGAAGTGCAGAAATGGCCTAAGATTTAACAGGGACATGTACAAGAAATGGCAAAAGAGGGAAATCACCAAAGAGGAGTTCAAACAAATAGCCAGTACACTTAGGGAAAAAATCAGAAAAGCGCAAATGAGCTCAAACTTGCTAGAGAGGTTAAAAAGAATAAAGGTTATGTCCATAGCAAACCCTTTGGTTATGTCCACAGCAAAAGAAAGAACAAGGAAATGGTAGGGCCACTATGTGGAGAAGATGACAAAATGCTAACTGGCCACAGAGAAAATGCGGAACTAATGAATACTTTTCTTGCCTCGGTCTTCTCCCAAAAGGAGAACAGTGCTTGATCTGGGGAAAATTGAGCAGATGATGCAATGGGGAAAATGCAGCATAGAATAGGTAAAGAGGTAGAACAGGAATTCATGGCTATCCTAAATTTTATTTATTTTATTTTATTTATTTAGAGTATTTTTACCCTGCTCTTCAGCAACAAAGGCTCTCAGAGCAGCTTACAAATTGTTACTTTAACAGTTCCCTGCTCTCAGTCTTACAATCTAAATAAGTCACACAAAGAGAAGGGGATGGTAGTGGGGGAGGGAATTAAGTCCAACAGAATTCAAGCCTCCAGGGCCAGATGAACTACATCTAAATGTATCTCAGAACCACTGGCAACAATCTTTGAGAATTCCTGGAAAACAGAAGTCCCAGCGGACTAGACGAGGGCATCTTCAAAAAGTGGGGGGAAAAGACAACCCCAGGACTTATGGCCAGGTCAGCCTGACATCAATACCAGGAGAGATTCTAGAGCAAACCATTAAACAGACAGTCTGTAAGCACTTAGAATGGAATGTTGTGATCACTAAAGTCAACTTGGGTTGAAGCAAGCTATGCCAGACTAATCTTATCTCTCTTTCTCTCCCACTACCCTTTTGAATAGATGAAGCTTCACAGATGAAAGGAATGCTGTGGGTGTAGTATAACTTGATTTCAGTAAGATCTTATTCTTGCAAACAATCTAGTAAAATGTGGGCTAGACAAAGCTACTGGTAAGTGGATTTGTTGATTTGTTTACCATCCATTCCGAAAGGATACTCACCAATGGTTCCTCTACATCCTAGAAAGAAATGAAGAGTGGGGTGCGACTGTCCTCGGCCCAGTGCTATTTATAAATAATTTGGGTGATAGAATGTAGGGCACGCCTGTCAAATTTGCAGATGACACCAAATTAGGAGGGGTTGCTAATACCCCAGCAGAGAAATTTGGAATTCACAATAACCTTAACAGGTTAGAGAACTGGGCCAAAAAAATAACAATGATTTTCAACTGGGAGAAATGTAAGGTACTACACTTAGGCAGAAAAAAAAAGAAATGCACAGATATAAGATGGGTGACACTGGCTTAACAAGAATACATGTGAAAGAGATCTAGGAGTTTAGCAGAGCATAAGCTGAAAATGAATCAAGAACATGATGCAGCAGCTTAAAAAGCCAATACAATTCTAGGAGGCAAAAAGAAGAGTATAGGGTCTAGATCAAGGAAATAATAGTACTACTCTATTTTGCTTTGGTCAGACCTCATCTGGAATATTGTGTCTAATTCTGGGCACCACAATTCAAGAATGATATTGACAAGCGGGAATATGTCCAAAGGAGGGCAATCAAAATGTTAAAAAGTCTGGAAACCATGTCCAATGAGGAATGACTTAGGGAGCTGGGTACTTTAGCCTGGGGAAGAAAAGGTTATCAACTGACATTACAGTCATGTTTAAATATCTGAAAGGATGTCATATGGAAGATGGGGCAAGTTTGTTTTCTGCTGCTGTACAGACTACAATATGGAGCAATGGACGTAAACTATAGGAAAAAAGATTCCCTTAAATATTAGGAAGAACTTTTTCATGATAAGAGCTGTTTGACAGTGGAATACACCACCTCAGAGTGTGGTAGAGTCTCCTTCTTTGGAGGTTTTTAAATAGAGGCTGGATGGCCATCTGTTGGGAGTACTTTGATTGTATGACAGGGGTTGGGCTACATGGCCCTTGTGGTCGCTATCAAGTCTATGATTCTATGCGTGCTATTCTTCCATCTTTTTAGAAAGCAACCTACCAGGAAAAGTGACCCTATCATCACAGTTCAGCACACAACTCTTATGACTCTTTGGATGGGTGTCATTTTATTACCTTATTCGTTTTTTTAATCACTCTTTTAATTAGTACTGTAATGTCTCCCAGCTGTATTGTTTTAATCTTCAGAAACATAGCACTGTAACTATGAATTTAACTATGAATTTTAAATTAGTGCATTTTAAATGGTTTTATGTGTTTTTAGCTGTATTTTAATTTATGATGTGCCCTGCCCTGAGCCATGGGGAGAGGCAGGTAAGAATTATTATTATTATTATTATTATTATTATTATTATTATTATTATTATTATTATTATTCCATAATTCTATAATGTGATATTTTTAGTTACTTTTAAATATCCTTTCATTTCACTATCATTCTTAGTAAAATGACAATAAAATGAATGTTATTTTTAATTTTTTTAAAAAAATGTTATTGTGTGATAGTGTTTGTAATATGATTTTTGTGGGTGTTATGAAACTTCAAGTCAATTCTGACTTACGGCAGACTATCATAGGGTTTTTTTGGCAAGATTTATTCAGAGGAGTTTTTCTATTGTTTTCCCCTAAGGCCAAAAGAATGTGGCTTACCAAAAGTGGGTTTCCATGGCTGTGTGGAGATTTGGACCCTTGTCCCTCAGAGTCTGAGTACAACATACAAATCACAACAGCAGGCAGTCTCTTTGGCAGAACGATAATAATTGTCATTTTTATATTATAGTCCCTGATCTGAATTTCATTCTGTTAAAACCATTTTAAATAGAAATCATTTTAATATCAATCAAAATATTGATTAAAAATAAACAATAAGATTTTTTTAAAATAACTAAATAAAATAACCCACCAATAATCAAATCCATGAGTGCAGAATGCAAGAAAGTGGAGGGTCAACTCTATTCCAACAGTTTTGGTGAGTCAGTTGCAATTCTACTTGTTAACTTACAATAGAGGATCAATTATTTGATCATTCTAGCCATCATCTGTCTAAAAACAGCTGGCAGGGATGTTTTGAACTATTGCTAATGCATTATAGGATGTGATTATGTTTTTCTAGTTCATATCTATTACCAGACAACATATTTCTTTTTAAAATCAGGATAGGATACAGCATTGCACAAAAAATCAATACCAAGAGCAAAGAAGAGTCTTCAATAATCAGTTACTCATCCTTGGTGTGGTGTGGTAAGAGCAAAGATATAACAAGTACATCTATTTGTGCTTCTATTTTCATCTCTGACGTGTGGGAGGGGATGGATTTACTACTTTCATGATAAATGCTTTGATGATTTGCTTCTTCCCTCACACCACTCTGGTAAATGTTTGAGGTGTTCACCACCTGCAAAATTCAAAGCATCCCTAATGGTGAAGATAGCTGATACATAAGTGAGCTAGGTAGAAAGGAGCATTAAATTGCCCTCAACACCCAGAAGGCCCCAGTCTTTAGGCTTGGTGGTATCAATTTGTTTGGGGCCCTCCTGATCTCTTAAATGGAACTGCTCTTCCCTAGTTGCTTTTTCCAGGTGGCTTCTCTAGTCATAAAGTCTCCTCCAACCAATTTCCCTCCTTTTTTCTCCCAAGCATCCCTATGCGCGGCCATTTCCGCACTAGACTGTTACAGTGCTATTATTCCACTTTCAACATCCTGTGGAATCCTGAGAGTTTGCAGTTTAGGGAGGGGCCTTTGAGGAAAGTGGAATAATAGCACTGTAACAGTCTAGTGCGGAAATGGCCCTCCTCTCTCTCTCACTCTGTAAACTGCTGCAAAGGGGAGCAGGCCTAAGTAGCTAGGCAACCCCCTATCTTCTTCCCACTGCCATTCCACCGTGCTCTGGGGCCCATTCAAACTACAGTCAGCCCCCAGATCTGTGGATTCTGCATCCATCAATTCAACTAACCATGGCTTGAAAATATTTTTTTTAAAAAATCCAAAAAGCAAACTTTGATTTTGCCATCTTGTTACACCATTGTACATAATGGGACTCGAGCATACATGAATTCTGGTATCCATGGGTGGTCTTGGAACCAAATCCTAGCAGAGACTGAGGGCCCACTGTAAATGAATGTAGTGCTATATTCCACTTCAACTGTCATCGAAACATCCTGTGGAATCCTGTGGAATTCTGAGGTTTAGAGACTGGATTCTATGGCTAAAAATTCTAAATGCCCCTCCATAAAACTGGCAATGCCAAGATTTCATGGGATGTTGGCATGGCATTTAAAGTGAAATACAGCACTATATAATTGCACTATACAGCACTATAATTGCCTCATACCTCCCATGGCCATTACTTGTTTCATCCTCTTCTAATATGTTTCCTGGTAGGTCAGTTATTTCAAATCCTAGAAGTGATTTCATGTCTGTGTGTAATAATAACAAGAATCACTGAACCTACCCAGCTCTCTGCACAGTGCCTTTATAGAAGGATGATTTTGTATTTATATACCTATGCAACACCCATATCAAAATAGTCTCTAAGAAATTACTGTGATGGAAATCCTCTATATAACACACCAAGTAGATATGGGCTATACAGTACAATGGATAGACTTTAACGCAGCACAGTATAGCCAATGGAGAGAAAAAGAAAGTCATCACACTGCCTCTATTATTTAAAAGCAAACAGGTGTTGGTTCATGAAAGTCTGATGGAGCTGAGCTTTCCTGACAGGTAAAATTAAAACTGGAACTTGCTTTTGCTATTAAGTGTAGTTCTTAAGAGCTCATTTGCTTTCTTTCAATACACATAGAAAAACATAAAGCAAAGGTAAATTCTCTACAGACTCAAATCTACTGTACAACACAAACAAACTTATTGAGTTTGTCAGAATGTGTTTCATTCTAATAGTCCAGAGGTCTCAGGATACTAAATATAGCACTGTCCCATCTCCCAGCATTGTTTTCTTATCTGTGCTTGGAAAAGTAATTTTTTGGACTCCAACTCTCGGGGAAGAGAGTTGGGAAGTTTTCCAAAACAGTAACATTTCCAAATTGTTTCCCTCATGAAAGGGCACACATGCAAACAAATATACAGACTGAATTTTGGAGGTTCACTTTTGTTGAATATAATCAAAGCAATTCATTGTGTGTGTGAGAGGGAGAGGGAGAGGGAGAAGGAGAGAGAGAGAGACTGGGGCAAGAAAACAGTTAATGATATGACAGGCATTATAGACAGATTTATTTTTATAATATTAAAATTACATGTCATATTTGAGATTGCACTTTCAAACTCAGTACATATGCTTGAAGGAAACAAATTATAACTCACAGGTGAAGGATTAGTGAATAAACTCTTCTGAGCAGCAAGCCAAACAATGCTGTTTATGCATCTTGTGTTTAAAAAGTCATATTTACCCATTAATTTTGGGAAGATGATTCTCTTGAGGACATTTTCTAATTTAAAGCACCGTTCAGATGTTGAGAAACATCTTTCCCAATAGCCTGATTAACCTTGTCAACAGCAGTTTCTGTGATCAGTAGATTTCAAGTGAGCATTCCTGTTTCTTAAAAGCTGTTTCATCATCTTTTCTTTGATGCAATGGGCAATCTCCCTTTAGCACAGCATACTCCATAATAGAGTTGGAGAAGTTACTGTTTGGGGCTACAAACCCCAGAATCCCATGACCATGTTAATTATGGAGGACGGGGGGTGGGATTGGTCCAAAAGTAATTTTTCTAAGCAGTGCTCCAAAGGGACACACATGTTCACCTAGTACAGCAAGAACAAAGTCTTGTGGCACTTTAAAACTCATAAAGGTAATAATAAACACTGATGTTATCACTTTTTGTCCAGAGCAGCAGGCATTTGGGTGAGAAGGGGAAGGAGCTGGTGAAGTCCGCTGACCCAAAATCTCTAGCAGAGAAGCAAGTGTGGATCTCTTGTCTTGCCATACACCTGACAGTGCTAATCTGAAGTCTCTTAAGTGGCATTATGAAGTCCATTGTGCCAGTCGTACTCTCTCAGCCAGGAGGAAGGCAAAGGAAACCCTCCTCTGAAGAAATCTTGCCAAGAAAATCTCGTGATAGCAACTCTATGGTTGCTGTAAGTCACAAACTACGTGAAGGCACACACTAACTATTAAAAAGGAAGACAATAGTATTTAAATGGAGCTACTTGCTCAATATCTGGCTATATATTTTCCCCAGTTAAGGTTCTCCGGTGTTGCTGGCCTTTAGTTCTCCTCATCCCTGACTGTTAGTCATTCTGGCTAGGGATGATAATATCCCAACAACTATGAAAGGTTAAAATGAAGACCTTAGCAAATAGTACCAGAATAGGTGGTAAAGAAAAAAAGCAAGGCTGAAAAGGTAAGTCACAGAATATAGTACAGGCCTTGCTCACTTACCTGACAGGTTAGGGACCAGAGCATTGTCAGAAATCAGAACTGGTAGAAAAGTGGAACCCACATACTGTACTGTAGGGAGCATGAAGGATTTATGGAGGCTCACTTGGGACCGACTGTGCACATGCTTCTTGCAAAGTCTCTCTGCTGGCTAAGCACCTTTCTTCTTTCTCAGCTCACTTTGCAAGCAGCATGCAGTGTGTGTGTGAGTGGTTCCAAGAGACCCTCTGTGGGCAAGAAGAAACTGATGAAAGAGCAGAACCCTTGTTGAATTAATAGAACTTGTCCTTAATTTGGAAGCATCAAGCAAATGAGTGGTCAGATAATGGGCTGTCAAAAGGCAGGGGCTTCCTGAATATTGCTCTGTTCCAAAGTATGGAAAGTAATTTTTGTAATGTATTTTGTTCCACCCACTCATTGGAGAGGGGCACACAGTAATTTGTTACCCTAAATGCTAC
>CAOKZL010003758.1:0-71102 GCA_948472985.1 Iguana delicatissima | reverse complement strand
AAACCACCTAAGAAACCCCTTTGAAATTCATGGGATCTCCATAAATTGACAGGCAACTTGAAGGTATGTGTGCACACACAGAGACCAGTAATTATTAGATTAAATCTAATTCTCTGCTAAAGCTGAAAATAGGGTCAAATTCTTCTATTATATGACAGGAGGAGAAAACAGCTACAATTTCCTTTTTGGAGAAGGTCTATAGCTTGACTTCAGAGCACATACTTTGCATGCAGTAGTCCTAGGTCCAAGCTGTGGCATCTCCAAGCATCAGGCTGCTCTTGAAACCTTGGAGAGCTGCTGCTAGTCAGGATAGATGACAGCTGAGATATTATACCACAGTCTACACTTCCTAACATTTATGACTCTGTAACTATACTGTGGAAAACAATGAACCCTATTATTGCACTGCAAAGTTGTACATTCGGGCACTGGCAAGAGTTCTCCCATGTTCATCAAGCACTTCTGATGCATATGGGACACTTCTGTTGCACATTAGGGAGCGCCCTGATGAACATCAGTGTGTATTGTTCATTGGGCATTGGTTCATCAGTCATTCCACCATTGTGAAGAGATGCCCCATGTACTGTAACATCATAGCAGCCCCCAGACAAATATGAATATTATAACATTACAGGCATCTCTCACTTTTTTTTTGATTTCTGAAAATACTAGATTTATTCACACCCCAGTGATAATCTTCTCTCACTTTTTGACAGTCTGCTTTTTGATGACCCATTATTTCTAACCTTTTCAATCACAACCAGAACCCTTCTGTTTGATGCATGGTCTTTCGACCATGTGTTCTGGTTGTAATTGGAAAAAGTGAAAAGTGTTGTTACCCTGTTTACTGGGGGTCCGGGAGGGACACCTAAATAACCAAACAACAATACACAATTTTGGGGAAAATTAGCTGGAGCACTCACTTAAGCTAGCGAGAGGCAGGGTAACTTAGCAGGATCTTGCAACCCAGCATCTACTGGGTCAGGTCAGCCAAGCAGCCAGACGGGTTTAAAGTAATAGAAATAATGTTTTATTGCATGCAAACAAATATTAAAGACACCACAGTCACACAGCTAACTAAGAGATTAGAGACTGAGTTTAAGATAGAGATTTTTGGGGAGAATGGATGATACAACACCTGTCTCGTCATCCTGGACCTGAAGAAGAATCCGAGGTGTGGAGGAGAAGCTCAGCTCGATTAGCTGAGGGGAGCTCGCCAAATGATGCAGTAGCAAGGCGGGGTAGAACTGGAATAGAGGGTTTTTATAGGGTGAATTGGGACTGCAGGTTCTGCCTTACTCAGGGACAACAATGAGTTTTGGGTGCGAGACAATGTCTCAGAAAGGTCACAACTTTGCATGATTGAGTCAAACCTGAATTAACAATAGTGTAGCCAGTATGCAAATGCTTGGCACTTACCAGTGGACAGCACAACCTTTCTCCAGTAGCCTGCTCGGGGCAGGAAGCCTTTGTTAGTATCGTGCATTCTTAATGAGATGTTTGCTGGAGAGGTCCCTGAAGCGACAAACAGGCTATGTCTGGCCTGCCTAGGTAGAGAAAGGAATGTCCAGCAATGATCAGCTATGCCTGTTTGCATGCTTGTTTGGTGGCCTCACAAACATGTGGAGCGGGGTGGCAGGGGAAAACCGAATGGTTTGATATCAAAAACGATATTGGGTGCTATCTCTGAGTAGGCCTAGGCTGCAGTAACAGTGTTGTCAAAAAGTGACCATGTGCTGCTTTTCTCTCTATCAACTCAGTGGCACTGAGTCAACTGAGACAAAATGCAGCACATGATTGCTAATACTATCTAAGAGACACACTATACACAGATGCACTAAGAGATGCACCACAAATCATTGAAAAAATGTTTGTGTGGTGGGTATCTTAGACAGTATTTGCAACCATGTGCTGCTTTTTCTCTCAATTGACTTGGCAAGCTGAGTTGATCAGTAGTGCATCTCTTAGAAATTGTGTGCAGTGTGTCTCTTATACGTTATTTGTGCTTATAATACCAGGTTCCACATTTCAATGATTTTTTGCTTTTTGACATTGCTCTGGATCCTAACCCGTTGCATAAACGTTGTCCACACTCAATTCACTTTTGTGCACACATGAGACTATCTGCAAAGATGTAAGTCCCAAGCACAATGCTTTGCAAAGTTTCTTTTTTTTTTTTGAAGTATAGTGCTTAGAATCCCACAGCTATGAGATTCTGGGAGTTCTGGTCTAAAAAAGTAACTTTTCCAAGCTCTGATCTAGACTTTTTAACAGCAGAAGGCAGCATACTGCAGATAGCCTGTATCCCACTCTTTGTTCTGTGACAAATATTGATGCATAGCTTGGGCAGAATTGTCTGCTTCAGTGAGTACCTGAGGCTGTGTGCAATTTATCTGGAAGGCCAGGCTGTTGTCATTGCTTTGATGTGTAGCTGAGACGGATGGTGTAAACCTGATCTTAGTTTACACTTCCTATATTACTGAAGATCAAAGGCTGGAGATCTCAGCCGGCAGCCCTTAGATTTTTGCATGTGTAATGCAATTCCAGTTCACAGCTTGACTGAACAACATGGTGCCCTTCCCACTCCTCCTCCTTTAGGCAATTCATGTTTGAAACAGCCAGCTATTATTCAGGCCTGCTTGGTGACTGATGCATTACACCAAGTGGCGACTTAAGACATAAATAATAATCTGTTCATAGCCCACATCTGTTTATAGTATATAAACTTCACAGAACGATTTTGTCTTCAGGTTATGCCTGATGTGTGGGATAGGATATTGAGTAAACCTTCTTGTACCAGCAAAAGAAGGCAAAATAACTCTTTCAGTGTAATTTAGCATTTGTTTTTAAGTTCCGACCTTTCCTTCACTCAGCTCAAAGTGACTTACATCTTGGACTTTCCTCCTTCCCACTTTATTGTCACAACAGCCCTGTGAGGTGGAACAGGCTGACAGTGTGTGACTGGACCAATATCACACAGTGAATTTCATAGCTCACTGCATAGGAGAACCCACATTTCCCAAATCTCAGTCACTGTACAACACTGCCTCTGAATAATACTTTGCAGTATTTCTTGTCATCAAGCAAAAAAAATGTTATCAGTCTAACGTACAAGCAAAATAATTTGATTACGCGGATAGCATACCTTCCCTCCAAAGGGCTTAAAGATACTCACATAGCACTTATCCCCAGTTGCCATTTTATCTTCTGTGTCTCATATTGGTTAAGCTGAGAGAGTGTGACTGGAGATCTTGCCTAATGTAAATAAGGTATGTTGGGGTATAAACAAACAAACAAACAAGTAAATACATCTCTGCACAAATATAAATATGGTACCTGAGCCAATAATAATTAATGAAAAGAAGGAGAGAAGAAGAAAAAGGAAGAGAGAGAGAAAGAGAGAGAGAGAATGGTGATTTCCACACTACATTCTTATACTGCTATTATTGCACTTTCAACATCCTATGGAATCCTGAGGTTCGTAGTTTAAAGAGGGGCATTTAGAATTATCAGCCAGAGAGCTCTTTGGCCTCAGTAAAGTACAAACCCCAGAATTCCACAGGATGTTGAAAGTGGAATAATAGCACTATAACAGTGTAGTCCAGAAATGACCAGAGAGAAAGGCATGGTGCTGAATATTATAATGAAAATGGGAATGCAATGAATGTGATCAATTTTCTGTTGGACGTAATCAGGAAAAGAATAAAAAAAAGCTAGCCCTATCATACTGCCTTATTACAAGGAATTCTATATTGTGCAACCCTAGTTGGGCTACTGTAGTCACCACACTGCTATCATCATCATCATCATTTATTGATTAGCCAACTGACCATATCAACAATAAAAATATAATACATAATACAAAAATACAGATACAGAAATTACATACACAAATGGATTCAACTCATATAAAATTAACTAAAATAATTAAAATACTACTAAATACTAAATACTCCCCAATGCACAGAGTTCACTACCATAAGACACTGTGATGGCTATCAATGAGTACAGCTTCAAAAGGAGATTAGATCATTGAGGATAAAGTTACCAGTCATTACATATCGTTATAAATCATCTCCAATCAAAGGGCTGTGGAAATGGCCCCCAGTTCAAAGCGCAAAAGCAGTTTGCACTCAGTTAACCCCAGAAGACAAGAGGAAGTTGCAAAATCTTGCCCTTCTGTATAGACTCAAGCAAAACCAAACTGAGGCCTCTCCTAGAGTGTGTGTTTCTTCCTCATTAATAACCTTTGCAATCTTCATCACAGTCTGATGTTGCTTGACTATGTATGTCTTGCCTTTCAACTGTGCAGTTTTGGAGGGTATGAAGTATTTGTTGGCTTGGTTCTGATTCCATCCATCAAAGGCTAGGCATTGAATCTTGCTGGACAGGCAGGCATATAAGAACGTTTCCTGTTCCACCTAAATTCTTCTGAAGCAACAAAACCTTCCTGATTTTTCTGCTCTCTTTGTTTATTTGAAGCACTTTTATCCTTGCTCTTCAGTTGAAAAGCCTCCTAATTGAGTAAAACTTCTCTTGCCTTTTACAATGTAAAAGTCATTAGACAGAAGGAAGGGGGTGCAAAAAGTAAGAAGGGGGAAAGGTAAGAGACATCGGTTTTTGTTATAAAGTCCATATAACAATGAGCTGGCATAGAAACAGTTCAAGGAATGGAAAAGCCAAAAACTGACTTGTTGGAGCAACTGTGCTTCCTTCCCCCACTTGGTACCCCAAAATGTGGGTGACTCTGAGGCCCACCCACAAGGCCAGTGCCTCTGTGAAACAGTGGGGATTATTAGCCCAAAGGGGAGGCCTGTGAGAGGGGGTAACCTAGCAGGATTGTTTACATTTGTATATACTGGAACTAAGGCAAAGATACCAGGCAAAGATTCAAAGAATATTCTGTTTTATTAGGGGAATTAACAATCACATGCACACAAGATCCAAGCAGTCTTGCAATTACACAAGGCTAACTGAATGAAAGAGAGGAAAAATTGGCTAGTGAGAAGTCAGGGTGAACTGGGTGATATTTACCTATCTGGAGAGAGAAGACAAAGCAATTTGGCCCAGACTAAGGGCCTTTCTGCACTACACTATTATAGTGCTAATATTCCACTTTCAACATCCTGTGGAATTCTGAAGTTTGTAATTCACTGAGGCCAAAGAACTCTATGGCTGAGAATTCTAAATGCCCCTCCCTAAACTGCAAACTCCAGGATTCCATAGGAAGTTGAAAATGGAATAATAGCACTCTAACAGTGTATGGTGGAAAGGCCTGAAGAGTCCAAGGGTAGTACAGGAACAGCAATTGGAGCAACAGAGTGATGGCCTATGTCTAGAGTACTGTACTACAAGTTGTCTGGCTCAGAGTCAGGGTTTAGGTGCTCCTTTTCCACCCTGAGGAGGAACATGTTAATGACTCTCTGGCAGAGTAGACAATGGAGTCCGGACCAAGCTAATGGCCTTAGCATTAGGTGGCAAAGGGACTGATGGGAATCATGATAGCTCCTTAATGGCAGGACAGGTGAGGGGACAGAAGGGGAGTTTTGGTGGACAAAGGAAGAGGGTCAAAGATAACCAGTCATTCCATGGAGGCAGTTTTGGGTGCTATTGTTTCTAAATGTCAGATCTTTGGAGGATATTTGCAAGTCCATTATCACAGAGCTTCCCTGATTATGACCTAACCATTTCCTGAGGTCCCAATCTGACCTGGTTTTGTAACGCATGTATGCTGCCAGTTCCTCTTTGCCAGTAGGCTTCTCAGCAATAGCAGGATATAATTTATATTTCATGCCAATTAATATTTGCCAATTAAACCATATCATGGATTGAGGGTGTATGGTCTGGTAACACACTCACCTCAAATATTGACTACTCCTAAGTGAATGAAAAGGGAATTAGAAACCTGGTGAAACTGGCTTCACAACAGAGTTGGTAATAGCTTTTCTTCTCTTTCCATGTAGCCCAATGGAATGTCTACCTCTTTCATTTCACAGATGAACTGTGAGACATGTGTAGCTAAGCAACATCAGAGCAAGGCAAGATAGCAAAAATTATTAATGAGGAAGAACACATAAGTTAGAAGAGGCTGTATCATATTGTATCATGTTAGGTAATGGAGCATGCAAGGATATTTCAGAAGAAAATCACTCCATGCTTTATAGATTATAGCAAAGCCTTGGACTGTGTAGATCATGAGAAACTATGAAACACCCTAAAAGCAATGGGTATGCCACAGCATCTAACTGGTCTAATGCACAATTTAAACCATAGACAAAAGATCAATATCAGCACAGACTATGGAGAAACAGAATGGTTTTCTTTGGGCAAGAGGGTCAGATGAGGTTGCATTTTATCACCCTACCTGCAATATACACAAAAGCTGGGATTAGACTCAGAGGAAGGAGGTGTAAACACTGAAAGAAGACAGACAGATAATTTAAGATCTGGAGATGATACCATATTACTAGCAGAAAATAGCAAAGGCATGGAATTCCTGATGAAAGTTAGGGAGTAAAATCCAAAAACAGGGTGACAACTGAATATTAGGAAAACAAAAATAATGATCACAGGAAATCTATATAACTTTAAAATGTGTGATGAAGACATTGAAACAGTTAACGGTATTTTGTACTGTGGCTCAGTCATTAATAAAAATTGAGATTACAGTGAAAAAAATCAGAAGAAATTCAAGACCTAGGCAGCTATGAAGAACTAAGTAAGTGTTACTGTAGTTTCTAGCCTGAGTCTGTGGTATATTAGATATCATTTGATATCAAGAATTTGGCCTTCACTACCCATTCCTCTCCATGTGCCTGCGAGGCCCCCGGACAAACACGCACTCGGGCATGGCTGAAAATAGCTGAACTATTCAAAACAAATCCAGGCAAGACAGTATTTGCCGGACTGCAACTTCAGGAGACCTCCAGGCAAGTACCCTTTTAAGATCACATTATGGATGCGCGCAGTTTACAAAAGATTCCCTGCCCCGAGCAGGCAGCTTGACAAGCTGGATATCCAACTGTCAAGCACTCCGCGTCTGTGCTATTGACAACGCTGTCATAATTCAATCATGCTAAATACTGACCTTTCGGAGGCTTTGTCTCCAGCCCAAAACCCACTGTTTTCTCCAGGAACGGACTAGCCTACAGGCACATTTCCCCCATAAGACCCCTTGATTTTGAGCGCTTCTTCGGATCACTCTGACTTCCATCCCGCCTTGCCGTTGCTCCGTTCGACAAGCCTTCCCCTCAGCTTCCACGTGCTGAGAATCTCCGCTCCAACTGACTTTTCTTCAGATAAACCGGGCTTCAGGATCAGGTGTAGAATTTCCCCTGACAAATCCCTCTTAAAATCCTCTATCAAACTTCTACCTTTCTTTGGCTAGGTCTGTGTGAGTGTTTGCATACATATGTATTGGCTGTGTTTAAAAATAAAGAAAACCAATTTTAATTTACATCTGTTTGCTCATTGACTCGACCTGACCCCGTAGACATTGAGTTCAACATCTCGCTAGGTTGCCCTGCCTCTTGCATTGCTTAGCTTGTGCTCTTGCTAATTCCCATTCCCCATTAATTTGAGCACATTAAGGTGTCCCTCCTGGGACCCCCAGAAATCAGGATAACATAAGATTCTCAAATGTAAAAGTAAATCAACTACCAAAGTCCAGTATTTGATGATATAATTTTAAAGCTGGAAGCTAGACAATGAAGAAAGCTGACAAGAAAGATTTTAACTCATCTGAAATGTAGTGCTGGAAGAAAGTTCTACAGATACCATGGACCACCCAAAAACATCAATAAATGAATCCAAGAGCAAAACCTAACCTGAATTCTCATTTGAAGTCAAAATGACTAAATTGAGGTGATCATGCTTTGGGCATATCATGAGATAATGTAACTCATTAAAAAGGCAATTGTTGTTATGTGACTTCATGTTGCTTCTGACTTACAGCCAGCCTAAGGTGAACCTATCACAGGGTTTTCTGGGTCTGAGAATGTGTAAGAGTTGTGCCCAAGGTCCTCCAGGGGGTTTCTGTGACTAAGCAGGGAATCAAACTCTGGTCTCCAGGATCGTAGTCCAATGCTCAAGCCACTATACCATGCTGGAAAAGAAAATAATGCTCAGTAAAGTTGTAGCAGGATGGGAGGAAGACTTAATTATGGTGGATAGATTAAGGAAACCTTGAACCTGAGTTTGTAGGAGCTTAGAAGGGCTATTGATGCCCAGGGTTTCTTCAAGATCTCCAATTTATAGGGTTGTTATAAATTGAGGCTGACCTGAAGCACATAACAGCAATATGTACAAGCACAGTTTGGAATTGTTAAATTTTAAAATTACAGCTCCCAGAGTCAGAAAAGGAATGTTTCCAAGCTCTAAGTAAAAGTATTTCTATAGCATTGTAGATGTTCACCCCCTACCAAAAGTCATATTGCAAAATTCTGTTGCTAAATAAACAAGTAGTGAGCAACAGAATACAGCCCATATAAAAAGTCTAGTGGTAAATTGGCTATTCTCCTGGGACATAGTCTCACACAGACTACTTTACGGGAATGCAAATGTTATCCCTGCCAGAGTACCTTGACTATATCCAGAATACCTGGACTTCTTGACTAGTTAATTGTTTTTAGAGAAGAGAAATAGACCCCAAAGCTTCTTAGTACAGCTGGCAGCCTAACCAATATCATGGTTATGTCACTTAACTAATTCCTAGATAGACGTTGCACAGTTGTTAACAAATATACAATATTCTCTGCTGTAGAATACGACGTAATCTTATCTGTAGAATAGGCTACATTTAGTCATATAGGCATTATGGCATCAACATTTATTTGACTGATTGTCTATATTAAAATAATAGAACCCTAGGGTTTGGAAGAGACACCTAATGCAAACCCACGCCATGCAGGAATACACAACTAAAGCAATTCTGAAAGATGTCCATCCAACTTCTGTTTAGAGATTTCCAAAGTCAGAGAGTTCACCATCTCCAAGGCAGTCTATTCCATTGCTGGACAGATCTTGCAGTAAAAAACATTCTTAATGTTTACATAGAACCTCTTTTTTGAAATTTGAATCCATTGGCTTGAGTTTTAGCCTGCAGCAGCAATAAACAAGCTGGCTCCATCTTGTACATGACATCCCCTCAGATATTTTAAGATGGCTATAATGTCTCAATCTTTTAGTTTCCAAACTAAACATCCACAGTTCCCTATGTTCCTCATAAGGCTTGGTTTCCAGACCTTTGATATTTAAAATACTTAATAGATATTTGGTTAAAATGTGCCTAATAATCATGTCATGTAAGGTGATCCTATTGATGGTTGGCAAGCTCACTGGAGCCCTGACTTCTTTCAGGATACTCCATTACATTTCTCTTCCCTTAACACTGCATGGCTATACTTTCTTTTAAACCTTGGGGCTTACTTGAGCCTCCCTCCATGGAGAGAGCCATTTTGACTACATGAAACACCTTATTCAGACTTCCAATGTGAGTTGGAGAGAGAGAAGTTGCCTCAGGGTTTTGTCTGGAGCTCCAAGGCAAAAAAGAGGTGGCAAATTGGCTTTAAATTCAAGGTCAAGAGAGCCACTAGTTGTGACTCTGGAAAAGAGGTTCCTAGTCTTCCCATATCAGCCAGTTGTGGTTTGTGAGGTTGGCACTCAAAAGAGAAAAGGGGAGTGACAGCTGTGACTACTCGTGTGTGGAGTCTGAACCATCATCTTGGAAGTCAGGTGGTGGAAAGGTTTGCCTCTGCTCGGAAAGCTAGCAACTGCTGAGTCTCTAAGAGTAAGGTGATTTTAAAAGGTGACCATGATAGTAAGAAGTCTTTTTGACAACAGTAAATATACCCCAATATTGTTGTTTTTGTGAGTTTGATAATAGAATAAGCTCAGGTTAATTTTTTCCTGTCTTGTCTTTCACCTTGTCTTTCACATACTTGTTGCTTTCTTTTTTGGACGGAGTGTTGAGAGAAGTGTACTTTTGTGTGAGAGGGTTGGAGTGGAACTATTAATTATTGTTCCCTTGTTTGTTGTTATTTTTGGGAAGCCCTAAAAAGGGTATATTAACTGTTTCCCCTACCCCTCTGAGTTCATCTCAGTTTTCCTTTTTGCTGTTAGAGCTGTTTATTTCTTTATTTATTATCTGCCAGTGTACCTTTTGATGATATAGATTTAACATCTCTAGCAGCCAAATATTTCTTTGAGTGCTTTATTATACATATTCCTCTTTTTTTTCAGTTCTTGTGGATAAAATCATAGTTCGAACTGAATAAGCCACCAGCTGTTTTTGCTGTTGCTAATTGCTAGACAATGTCCTTGAAAATGCTGTCTGCTGGCAGTATAATCTGTTTCTGAGGACTACTTACAAGAACACTTGATTACATTGATTGCACTATACTGGTTCAGTAAGTTCAACAGCAGTGATTTCAAGGCTCAATCTTGTCCCCTTTACTGCTATGAATAACTTTTTTATTGCCTTCTAATATTATTTTTCTTTTTGGTACTTTTTGGTACTTTCTTCTGTTACATATTCCCCTTTTTCCCCTTCTTTTCTGCTATTGTTATTTTGACATTTGATATATAGTTTTATATATACTGATACATATTTCCTTTTTTCTTTTTTGATATTTTTATTTTTTCATTGTTATTGCTATCAGCCAATTTTTTTATCCATTCATTGATTCCCTCTGCAATAAGACTTTTTTTTTTTTTTTTTGCAGAGAAGAGCAATTGTTGGAAGAGATTGTCATACAATTATAGAAAAGAACAGAAAGAATAACAGAAGAAGAAAGAAGAGAAAAGAAGATAAGAAGAAGGAGAAAAGAGAGAAGAAAAGAAGAAGGTAGGAAGAAAGTAGGAGACAAAAAGAGTAGAACCTTTCTGCATTGGTTAGACTTCACCTGGAACATTGTGTCTAGTTCTGGACACCACAATTCAAAAAGGATATTGACAAGCTGAAAGTGTGCCAAGGAGGGTGACCAAAATGGTGAAGAGTCTGGAAACCATGCCCTATGAGGAATGGCTCAGGGAGCTAGGTATGTTTGGCCTGACAACAAGAAGGTTATGAGGTGACATGATAACCATGTTTAAATATCTGCATGGATGTCATGTTGAAGATGGAGCAAGCTTGTTTTCTGCTGCTCTAGGGACTAGAACACAGAGCAATGGATTCAAACTACAGGAAAAGAGATTTCACTGAAACATAAGATAAGATAAGAGTTCTAAATTTATTACTTGGAATATATAAGGTATTAATACATTTTAAAAATGATATTAATATTTCATTATTTGAACAACGGATGGGGAACCCATGGTGCTGTAGATACTGGTGGACTACCAATGAGGGATTGTGATAATGGGGCTTCCCATTATCTAAGCTTAGCAAAAAGGGGGATAATTCCCTCTTCAGGTAAACCAAGGGTTAATGAGGTGTTGGGATTAGATTACATTTTAGTGTGGGTCAACATCACAAGTCACAGGGTGAGAACTGACCAACCACAAGGGAAGAGGTGGGCATCTTCGGGATGCTTCGAGATGCTTCTTGGGAGAAGTTAAAAAAAACTTCTGGGAGGCCATGTAGCCGGAAGAAGAACAAAGGGATACCTCCGAGAGATGAGATCTGGCCAGTCGTAGGCAGGCAGGCATGCCGCGCCTCCTGGCTCTCTCTTCTCTCTTAGAACATCTAAGCCTATGAACGTCTGTGAGTAACTAGAATAAGATAGTTAGTCGCGTTAGGGCTGTTTATTCTTTTGGAGCTGGCTGATCTAAAGAATGTATCTGTTTTTGTAACTACTTGTAACTTAAACGTACCTGGGAGGGGGGAGCCTCTCATGTGTATTATTGTCTTGTTTATTTGCATGCCTTGAATAAATACTTTCTGTAAAACCTCTGTTTCTCTCCATTCCCACGCCAGTCTTTGGCACACGCTAGATAGGACTTCTCTCACTCAGAAGGGGGGAGGTGAGAGGGAAGGAAAGGTCCTTAAATACAGGAATTGGTAATCCACTGAGCAGTCTCCCGCTGTACTGCTCAGATATTCAGAATTCAGCGGGTGGTGGCAGCATAATTAATAACGCTGGAGGAATTGCCAGCCTTTTCCAAGGATGAGAGTCAACCTTGGGGGGCTGGCATGAATTCCAGTATGACAGGGATGCTTGGGCATTTTGTTTCTGTTCATTTTTTAAAAGAAGAATTTACCAAAATTTGCAGTTTATTTGTGTTTTGGACAGAAAGAATCTGAAGTTAAAACAGTTCAAATGTGACAAAACCGGAAGCTGACAAAGTGTTCTGTTTAGATTCAGGACTTCCAAGTTCTTTACTCTTAATATAAATCATGCTTTGAATCCCTGTGTATTTAACCACATTTGTGGTGCTGTATTACAACTGCCACACCTTTTCCTGGCAATATCTTCATCTTTAACGTATACTGCATGCCATGGTTGGAAATGTGTAGTTTAAAAGTCAATTAATCTGAGAGGAAAAATGGAGAATTTAATTTCTCATTATTAATCTTAGGAAGGCAGCAATTTCATTGGTTATGGTGGCATTCATTAATTTGCTAATGAAATAGTGTTTAAAGATTCATAGGAATCACAGAGAAAGGCCTGTTTGGTTGTCACTGTTGCCCCTTGTGGCACATTTTGTTATGGGTGCCTTTGAAAGTGATCTTTTTGAAATTTATAATTGCCTTCTTCAGCCTCCCACTTTCCAGATAGGTTGAACTACATATTCTACAATATGATTGCTAGGATACATGGTGCAAAACCTCTCAAAATGGCCAGGTGAGGAAGGCTATCCCAAACCCTCTGACATTTCATAGATGAAAGCAGATCAACGTGGCCAAGCAATAGCAGACTGCGGTCAAGATGGTGAACATTATTAATGAGGAAGAACACACAGTCTAGGAGAGGCTACAGCGGTTCACTTTTGCTTGAACCTATTGGGAAGGGCAAGATTCTCTCCTCTTGCTCCTTCTGAGTTAACTCCGTACAATCTACTTTTGCACTTTGAACTCATTTTGCAGCAAGTGAAGCAAGTTTAGGACAAAAGGAAAGAGTGGTAGAAGAGAGGAACTAGGACCATTTCCGCACAACACTGCAACAAAAAAGGGGAAAAAAGAGCCTCCTTCAATCCTGTCAGCCACCTCAATGCAATACCATAATAACCCTTGATAGCACTTCCTGTCCTCCCAGATCCAGGAGTGAGAGGGGTGCGGGAGTGCCCAGCTTGTTCCTTCCTCAGCGACCTCCATGACATGGTAACTTTGAAATGTATCACCTCTCCATGTTTATTTTAAATTTCTCTTTTGAGTTAAAACTTTTTATTTTTTAAAATACATTTTTAAACATTATAGCACAAAAGTGCAATAGTGTACTGGTGTGTCATGTTGTTATAACACTGCTGCACTAGTAAAGCTTCCCTCCAAAAACCTGACCAATCATGGGAAGTGAGGCAGGGTGAAGGTGAGGGAAAAGGAGTGGTCAAAGACACTGTAGTGTGGAAGGAACAATGGTGGCAATACCACTACTCATCTGATTAAGGTGGAAGGGTATGAAAGAGAACGTTTCTAACCTGCTACTATCGTGTGAATTGCAATGCTGGGATTGTAATGGAAGAATGTGCCAATGGGTTATGGTGTGGAAACAGCCTAGAACATTTTAAAAACAGTAACAAAATGGGACAATGGAGATTAATCTGGACTGTCCCTGACAAATTGAGACAGGTGGAGAGAGTACGTTATGCTAAAATATGAAATCAAATTGAGTTAAGTCTCATAATTTCTCTTCACCCTCATCTCATTTTCACTCAGCCTTCAAAAAGCTGGGTTGTCATCTGGATTTAAAAAGATAAATATGGAATAATGTGTTTGTTCTAATTACAGGACATTGATCTACTATGATATTTAAGTGCTACAGTAAGTGGATACAAAAGTCATTTCATGAATCAAGGATGGAAAATTTTTTATCAGAAATCTTTTGAGTGCCTTTGAGCATATGCAGAACATTTTTATGGACTATCAAATAATTGTATCCTCTGTCCTTCCACTCACTAAGAATCAAAAAGCATTGTCTGTAAAGATAAATCTTAGAGCACAACTTCTGCATGTGGGGGGTGGGACTGGCAAAACCATCTGAGTATTCCTTAAATCTCATGAAATTCTATGAAATTCATGGGGTCACTGTAAGTTGACAAACATCCATGCGCACACACATACACACACCCCCCTTTTTATTCTTAATTGCTGCCACTGTATTTGTGTAAAATTCTGTAAAGTTGATTTACCTGCTTGTTCAGTGTGGAACCCTGGGCTTTGAAGCCACCTCCCACTGTATCGATAATAAATTGCTGAATTCAATCTATTATCAGATTTTATTCATGAATCTTAAAGGAGGGAAAAAACAACCCTCTTCGGTTTCTAGTTCAGTCCATGCTATCTCCAGTTTCTAACAACCTTGCTAAGTACTCTCCAACTGTCTTCTTGAGACCACACTCTGGAATGAATAACATGAGAAGACATCCTTGACTAGGTGTTTTTAATAGGCTTGTAGGGCTGTGTCTGTCTGTCTGTTTGCCTTGTTTGCTCTGGCCGTGCACTCTCCTTGAGCACATTGTCTAATTGACTAGCTAGGAGGGGGAGCTAGCAGGCGTTAGCTCTTTATAATACTCCCAGAGGTGTGTGCCTTTGGCGCGTGCAGTTTGACTGTACGAGTTTGGTAAGACTTCACTGAGAGTTCATGTTTAGTAAGACTCCATTGGGTTGAAGTCCTCCTGAAGCAGTCTGCCTGACCACAACATCCGGATGGGTTGGGCAGCTTGGAGGAGTAACTAGAACCACTTTAGAATTGCACCCTCAGTCCTGATAGTTTGACAATTAGAGTTTGGTAAACAGGGGTGTTGATGTAGGTTTTACCAGGGGAGTTTCAAAACCAAGCCCATTTTACTCTTTCTAATTTGACTGTCTAGTTTATCAAGTAGGGAGGGTGAGGGAGCTGCTGCAGTCACCTGCAACCCCTGTGGCATGTTTCTTTTCTTGCCGCAAGATGTTGTTGGGTACACCTGCAGCAAATGCAAGCTGGTGGCCCTCTTGAAGGAGAAGGTTCGGCAGCTGAAGGCATGAGTTTCTAATTTTTGGATTATTAGTGAGGGCAAGGAGTTCTTGGATAGGGCAGAGAGGACCTTCTTGAAGATGGAATTCACCGAGGAGCTAGCAGACAAGGAAATTAGTTCACAAAACCAGGAGACAGATGCTTGGATGAATGTGACATGGAGCAGTAGAAGGGCCAGGTACCAAACAGAGACTCTCAAGCTACAGAATTGCTTCCAAGTTCTCAACCTTATTAATGACAAAGTGGAACAGCAGGAAGAGGTAATGGAATAGCAGGAGGAGGTAATGGAACATCACCAAGAGGAAATCGAACATCAGCAACAGGAACTCCAACACCAGTGGGATGAAATCAAACAGCAGCAAAGCCAACAGTCTCAGCCTAAAAAGAATGTCCAGGTGGCCATGGAAGAATCTGCTCATCGAGTAACCTCAGACAAGCCTTAGAAGAGATGAGTTCTGGGGGTTGGGAATCCTTGCTGAAAAGAACAGAACCAACGATTTGCAACCCGGACAGCATGAAGCTCGAGGTTTGCTATCTTCCTGGGGCCAAAATTAATGACGTATGGAGAGGCTAATGAGACCGGTCAAGCCGCTGCCTGTAACCCACTCCTTTTGGTTCATGTTGGAACTAACAACACTGCGAGGTGCAGCTTCAGTGCATCACAAAGGATTACGGGGTTATGGGTAGGAAGCTGAAGGACTTTGGTGCACAGGTTGTATTTCATCTCTCCTCCCTGTGGAGGGACATGGCCCACGAAAGGAGAGAAGAATAGTGGAGATTGACAACTGGGTCTGCAGATGGTGCCACTGGGACTGATTTGGGTTTTTGGATCATGGTCTCAATTTCTATGAAGGTGGTCTTCTGGCAATGGATGGGCTGCACCTCACAACTGTTGGCAGGAACATTTTTGCTAACAATCTCACAAAGTGGATCAGGAGGTCTTTAAATTGAGTTTGGCTGGGGAGGGAGACAATATTATTCAGGGCAAGGATTAAGTGAGTGCTGGGAACAATAGCCCAAATGATATAGATAGAGCTGACCAAGTAGTACTAGAGACCACAGTGGGAGGAAAAGCGACTTTAGTACAGGACTTGCCAAAAGGGCACATGTTCTTAAGTGTCTCTACACTAATGCACAAAGCATGGAAATAAGCAAGATGAACTCAAACTCTTAATATAACAAAATAAATATGATTTAATAGGCATCACTGAAAACTGGTGGGATGAATCTCATGATTGGAATATAGGAATAGGGGGGTATAACCTATTTCACAGAAATAGACCAAACAAGAAAGGAGGAGGAGTAGCCTTATGTGTCAAGGATGTTTTCACTTGTGAAGAGATCCATGAATTAAATCCAGGAAGCCAGGTCAAGAGCATCTGGGCAAGAATTAAGGGAGCAAGAAACAATAGGGATGTGATTGTGGGGGTTTGCTACAGGCCTCCAGGCCTGCCTGGGGACTTGGATGATGCCTACCTGGAGCAGATGGCCACACATTCATAAAAGAGAGATGCAGTAGTAATGGGAGATTTCAACTATCCTGATATATGTCAGTAGTCAAACTCTGCCAAGACCACAAGGTGCAACAGGTTCCTCGCTCACCTTGCAGACAATTTCATGGTCCAGAAGGTGGAAGAAGTGACAAGGGGATCAACTATTTTAGATCTGATCCTGACCAACAGGGATGACCTTGTTGATGAGGTGGAGGTGGTGGGATCCTTAGGGGGGAGTGACCATGCTCTATTGGAATTTGGCATTCAGTGGGAAGGAGAAGACAAATGTAGCCAGACACGCATCCTAGACTTTAAAAAAGCTGATTTCTGTAAACTTAGGGAGTTACTTGTTGAAATTCCATTGTCAAGAATACTGAGAGGGAAAGGAGTTCATGATGGATGGGAGTTCCTTAAAAGTGAGATACTGAAGGCACAATCGAAAACTGTGCCAATAAGGAGGAAAAATAGCAGGTGTCTAAAGAAACCAGAATGGTTGACTAAAGGACTCTCAGCTGAACTATGTGTGAAAAGAAACAAGTACAGGAAATGGAAGAATGGTGAAACCACCAAAGAGGAATTCAAGCAAATAGCCAGGAGATGCAGAGAGAAGGTCAGAAAAGCTAAAGTGCAGAATGAACTCAGGCTTACCAGAGACATTAAAAACAATAAAAAGGGCTTATTTAGATATGTCCTCATCAAAAGAAAAAACAAGGAAATGATAGGGTCACTGCATGGAGAAGATGGCCAATTACTAATGGGGAAAAAGAGAGAAGGCAGAACTACTCAACACCTTCTTTGCCTCAGTTTTCTCCCAAAAGGATAGAAGTACTCAACTTGGGGTGTGGAGAGCAGATGAGGAAGGTAGGGGGAATAGGTAGAGAAGTAGTACAGAACAGGTAGAGAAGTAGTACAGGAATATTTGGCTAAACTAGATGAATTCAAGTCTCCATGGTCAGATGAATTACATCCAAGGATATTGAAAGAACTGGCAGAAGTTTTTCCAGAACCACTCACAATAATCTTTGAGAACTCTTGGAGAACAGGAGAAGTCCCAGCAGACTGGAGGATGGCAAATGTCATCCCCATTTTCAAGAGGGGAAAAAAGAGGACCCAAATAATTATCACCTGGTCAATCTGACATCAATATCAGGAAAGATCCTAGAACAGATCATTAAACAGTCAATTTGTAATGAGTTAGAAAGCAATGCCGTAATCACTAAAAGTCAACATGGATTTCTCAGAAATAAGTCATGACAGACTAATCTTATCTCTTTTTACAGTAGGGTTACAAGCTTGACAGATGAAAGGAATGCTGGGGACATAGCATATCTTGATTTCAGTAAGGCCTTTGACAAAGAAGCCAGTAAAGTGCGAGCTGGACAGTACTACTGTTAGGTGGATTTGTAATTGGTTGACCAATAGCTGCTTATCATCCTGGAGAGAAGTGACTAATGGGGTGCCATTTCTGTCCTGGGTCCAGTGCTATTCAACATCTTCATCAATGACTTGGATGAAGGAGTAGAGGGCATACTGATCAAATTTGCAGATGACACCAAGTTGGGAGGGGTTGCTAATACGCCAGAGGACAGGATCAAAATTCAAAATGACCTTAAGAGATTGGAGAGCTGGGGCAAAGCTAACAAGATGAATTTCAACAGAGAGAAATGTAAGGCAGAAAACTTCGCTCAAGGATGAACAGTAGCCATTGGTGAGCACTCTTTGGGTTCAGTTGGTCAACCAATTACAAATCCACCTAAGAGCAGCCCTTCCTAGCCCGCACTTTACTAGCTTCTTAGCAAGAATGTCATGGAGAACTTTGTCAAAGGTCTTACTGAAATCAAGATATGCTACATCTGTAGCATTCATCTATCAAGCTTGTAACTCTATCATAAAAAGAGATAAGATTAGTCTGGCATGACTTATTTCTGAGGAATCCATGTTGACTTTTAGTGATTACGGTATTGCTTTCTAAGTAATTACAAACTGACTGTTTAATCATCTGCTCTAGATCTTTCCTGGTATTGATGTCAGGCTGACTGGAAGATAATTATTTGGGTCCTTCCCAAAATACTAATTACTGAATCCTAGAGTCAGCATATAATTCTCTTTGTCTTGCAAGAAGCATATTAACAGATCCCAATCTTCCATGAAAGTCTCCATAGTCTACATCTACTATGTCCAATAATTTAACCAAACAATTTTTGTTGGAATCGTAATGGTCTTCCGTTTCTGAGCATAAAACAGTCTGTTGCAGTTGTCTCCAACTATGTATTTTTAACAGAACTGATATTTAGTTGCTTTTAAACTTTTTTTAATAGTACATTTTTAGCTAAACTTTTATTTTAAGTTTTGTAAGCTGCTTTGAGTCCCATGGCAGAAGAAAAGCAGGATATAAGTGGAAGGAAGAATGAGAGAGAAAGCTTTGGAGTCTTTGGATAAAACAGAGAAAAATAAACTCAATTTCCAGTCTGAATACAGCAAGAAGCCATGGTTTGTTGAAAAGGGAAGCTAATGTTTCGCATTTTGTCTGATGGCCATGCTGGAGCTGGTGGTGAGGAACAGAAAGTATGCAAGATTTGTCCCTGTAGCAATGAAATACAGTTTAGCATTATCTTTTTTCTTAAAGGATGGTACCAGCTGTAATATACTTGGTTTATTCTTTTTCTATTTAAGGTATTTCTATACCACCTTGTTAATTGGCCATAGGCCCTCACACTTTGATATGGTTTATTTGCCAAGTATTAATTGGCATAAATATAAAGCATACTCTGCTATGGCTGCATGGCCATACTGGCTAAGGGGAAAATCTGGCTGAACACGTGCATTGCAAAGTCAGGTCACAAAAGACTTCAAGGCATAGCCAGGTCATAGTCAGGAAATCACTGGGAAACTCCAGCGATAATGAACTTACTCAGCCTTCAGAGGCAATAGCATCTGAAATGTTCCCACAGGATGGCTGAGTGTCTTAGCCTCTTTTCCTCTGACCAACAAACTTCCCTTTTGTCTCCACAGCTGTCCAGCAATCAAGGAGCTATCAGGACTACCACTACCTGTTTGCCACCTGATGTTAAGACCATCAGCTCATCCAGAACTCACTGCCCAGTCTCTGGACTCCATTGTTCAGTCTGCCAGAGAGCCATTTTCACCCTCCAGGCATTTTCACTTTCACTCTCCAGGCAGAAAAAGAGTATTTAAACCCTAGTTTTTGGCTAGTCTCAGTACACTGGTTGCTAGTCATCACTCTGCCACTCCAATTCCTGTCCATGTACTGTCCTTAAACTCCTAGTCTAGGCTACATCACTCTTCACTTCTCTACTGAACTGGTAAATATCACCCACTTTGCCCTGAACTCTGTCTAAACTTTTCTTCCCTTTTACTTCAATTAGCCTTGTGTGATTGTGAGATTGTGTGGATCTTGTGTGTGTGTGATTGTTAATTCCTCCCACAAAACAAATAAGCTTATAAGCTTACTTTTTGCTTGTTCTTCCCTGCACTAGTACCAGTAGAAATACTAGAAACCAGAGAAAAGATCTCATAGTTGTCTCCCTTTCACAGGCCTCTTTTTTGAGCTGATATTCCCCACCTTCCCACGGAGGCACTGGCATTGTGGGTGGACCCTTGAGTCACTCACATTTTGGGGAACAGCCTCCCAGCTCACAAGGGCTCCTGAGGTGATGAACAAAAGACACTATTTGCCTAGAAGCAAAGAAAGTAGACCCTTCTTTGTAGAGCTATTTCTTTCCCCCACATATGCAGATGTATTTTACTGATCAATCAAATAAAACTCGAACATGAATCAAGGGTGGTTTTTCAAAACACCAGAGAAGGCTGTATTTGTAATATCTCAGTGATTTTAGGAACATTATTACATACCCGGAACTCCAGATGGTAAATTATAGAAAACATAATGAAAACAATCTTTTTTTAAAAAAGAAATCATCTAGTTGTTTATTTAATTCCCCCCCCTTCTTCCCACCTTTTGTTCTGAAGGGAAAGGAGGCAGAAACCTGGAGGAGAGTGAGACTTTAAATGCAGTGCTTTGTTTCTTCCATCATGTTGCTGGACACAGCTCCCCTCTGTGTAGAGCTGTGTGGATTGCATATTAGGACATAGTGGTATAGAGTTTCAAAACCTCTGTGTTTCCTGGGGCTTGAAATTGTGTCGTGTGGCAACTGCAGCAGCTGATATTATCCACTGACCTACATTCTAGCTTTCCTTTCTACACCCCTTAGCCCAAATGGCAGGGTTATGGGAGCAGATTAGAAGTGTGCCTATCTGGTTTGATTTGGTGATTTCCTAATTGGCTTCCTACCATGGCCAAGCTGCTAATTGTTTCTGCACTAACCCTTAACAAGTATCAAATCCATTCTCACTCAGTTTTGGAAGATTCAACGGTCTTTGCATTCAAAATGGGTTAGAGTGAGACAGGGAAGGAGGCAGCGCCAGGTGCAAAATGAATCTGGAATCACTTCACATATTTCAGTTGTCAACAGAGTCCACCCCCACCTCCCTTGCTTTCAGATCAGATGCCATCTGTCCAGTTATTGACAACCTTGTCAGGGTTGGGGAGGACAGAACAGGGAGAAGGAGATGTTCTTTGGGAGGGGGGAGAAAGAGAGAGAGCTGGAAGCTGCCCAGTATGCCTTAGTTCTATTCTCTAACGTTTCTGTAGCAGATGTTCGGCCACATACCCAAAGCTTCTACAGAAAAGTAGTCATCTTTTCAGAACCAGGTAGTTTTCTGTTCTGCAGGAGCAGAGACTCTGAGGCCATCTAGATTGATGAGGAGAAATCCAACTTCTGAGTTGTAATTTACAAGGGTGGGAGAATGAAAGCATTGTTCCCCCCTTAAGAATTCTTCCCTCCCAGTGAAATTGTCCTTCAGTCCCCAAATTTCTAGCATTTCAGTAACTTGAAGCTTCAACTGAACATTTGGAAATACACTTTGGGCATTCAAAATAGCAGGCTGCCAAAGGGACACAGGAGTGCTAAGTATCAGCAATTTTCAAGGTCTCATATGCCCTTATTCCCCCCCCCCAACCAAGCTGCACCCCTGGATCTATTGTCCTTGAAGATCTCTCCTTGGGCCTTATCACACTATATAACTATAGCATTATGATTCCACTTTAACTGTCATGGTCCCATCCTATGGAATCTTCCAGCTTGTAGTTTGATGAGGTACTAGAGTTCTCTGGCTGAGAATTCTAAATGCCCATCCTTAAACTGCAAATCCCAGGATTCTGTAGGATGGAAACATCACAGCTGAAGTGGAACAGGAGTGCTATAGATGTGTATTGTGATAAAGTCCCATGTAGTAGCAAATTCAGTTTTCAGCTACACTGCTGATTGTGGTACAGCATGCCGTCTCCTGTTGTAAGGCACTAAGGCATAAAGGTGCTCATCTGAAGGGCAGAATGTGAAACCAGTCATGTGTGCTTTTCTTTTTTCACTCACTTCTTTCTCAGAGAGAGAGAGGATAAGAATATGAGGCAGGTGTTCAACCAGGCAAACTTAAATTCTTGAAAACAGTATCAGGGCAGGTGCAGTCTATTGCTAGCTGACAGTCTGCCATGATTCAGTCTATTCTGCCCACCTGTTTTACCAACTGCTAAATTTTCACTTCTCATAGGTAAGTTTAAAGCCTCATGTTGATGAACAGAATTGATTATTGATGGCCAGGGAGGGAAACAGTCTTTCTTTTATTTGAAGGGCTGTCAGAGGATAATTCTCTCTGGAAACATCCTCTGTTTTCAAAAGGCTCTAAGTCCAAAGATAAAGGTAAAGAACAACTATAACAAAAGCCAGGAGAGCAAAGGACTTAATTTGCCCATCAATAGTAAACACTTGCCAGCAGCCAATGCGGTGTAGTGGATTGAGCATTGGGCTATGACCTTGGAGACCAGGGTTTGATTCCCTTACTTAGCCATGGAGATCCACTGGGTGACCTTGGGTGTGTCACATATTCTCAGCCCCAGAAAACCTTGTGACAGATTCATCTTAGGGTAGCAGAAGACAGAAACGACTTGCAGGCACACAACAATGAGCAAGCAAATTAGCTAGTTAACAAGGCCCTTTCACACAGTCATGGCATTTCAGTTCCAGTTTCAGCGTCATGGCAATATAAACCATGGGATTTCTAGCTTGATGAGGCAGTAGATGAGATGTCTAAACACCCTTTTGTTATCACCGTGAACTGTCCTGGCCTTTGGTAACCTTTAGATATCATTTTGATATCACAATTCAGCCCTGCTCTGCCACCAGCCAAGTGTTTGTGAGGCCACTGAACAAGCGTGAAGCTAGGCATGGCTATTATTCTGCTGAGTCACATTTGTTTACCAAGGCAAGCCAGATACTGCCAGATCTGCTTTAGGGGACCTCCCGAAACAAACACCTTCATTACAGATGCGTACTAAAACAAAGAGACCTTCACCATGAGAGGGCACCCTGGTGAGCTAAGTGCTTAACTGCCAAGCTAGCCGCATCAACATACTGGCCATACTATCGTCAATTTGTAAATTCTGACCTTTCAGAGACATTGTCTCCTGTCCAAAACTCATTGTTTTTGCCCAAGACCAGACTAGCCCACAGTCATTCCTTCCCCAATAAAAATCCCCAGTTCCGAGAGAATCTTCGGAACACTCGGATCTCTCGCTGGAACGCTTGGACTTCTACCCAGCCTTGCTGCCGCTGCGAGCTCCCCTTGGCCGCAACGCCGGGTTTCCTTCTCTTTTCAATTGGGTTTTCCCAGAACTGCGAGACTGGTGACGTATCACCCACTCCCCTAAAGCTCTCTTTCCTATTTCCAATTAGCAGTGTGTTTGTGTTTTTCTTAATAATTGCTTAATAAATATTATTGCTAGTTCGAACTATTTTGTCTGCTCACTGACCCGACGCTGTATACATAGGGTGAAAGATCCCCGCTAAGTTACCCTGCCTCTCGTTAGCCAAGAGAGTACTCCAGCTAATTTCCCCATCTTTGCTTGGTTGTTTTGGTTATTTGGGCATCCCTCCCGGGACCCCCAAGTCACAGGGTAACACTTTCTCATTTGGCATGCTATGTTCTACCCATATCTACTTGAAACTTGCACATACTCCTTTCAACCTCCATGTACCTCCACCCAAGGAAACTAGGGTTGTTAGTTCAGGATCATCCCAGGCTTTGAGATTTCCAAGCAAAAATCTGAGACTTAGCGAAGGCCACTGGTGATGTCATTAAGTGTTATGCATCAAGCACCAGCCACAGTCACTCACAGCTTGTCGTCCAAACACACACACACAAATACACAGAGAGGAAGAACATATCTTTTTGTTTGGAAATAAAGATTTAGTTGAAAGAGCTGTTCCCAGATCAAGGTGAAATGAAGGGACTATTCATTCTCAATTATTTAGGGAGATGGAATAAGGAACTTAAGCTTATTTGCAGGTAGCCTAATGGTGGCTGTGAAGCAGAGTGGAGTGTGAATCTTGGCACGATAATGACTTCGAAGGAGGAAGCTAACCAAATAAATGCATAGTCACCCCACTGGGAAGTCTCTGCAGATTGCAGTAATGAATAAATTAAATCTTGCAAATAGTAGCAAGTTGCTGCTCTAGTACCCTATTTGAATCACTATTCAAAATAACCTTAATAGATTAGAGATCTGGTCCAAAACTAACAAAATGAATTTCAATGGGGAGAACTGAAAGGTACTACACATAGGCAGAAAAAAAAAGAGAGAAATTTCCAGACATAGGATGGGAAAAAGGATGTGAAAGTGATCTAGGAGTCTTGATAGACCACAAGCTGAACATGAGCCAACAGTGATGCAGCGCGTAGAAAAATCAATGTGATTTTAGGCTGCATCTATAGAAGTATAGTATCTGGATCAAGGGAAGTAATAGTACCATTCTATTCTGCTTTGGCCAGTCCTGGGCACTCTAATTCAAGAAGGATTTTGACAAACTGGAATGTGTAGAGAGGAAGGACCAAAATGGTAAAAGTTCTGGAAATCATGCTATATGAGCAGTAGCTTAGGGAGCTGCATATATTTAGCCTGGAAAAAAAAATGTTAAGAAGTGACACGATAGCCGTCTTTAAATATTTGAAGGGACATCACATTGAAGATGGAGCAAGCTTGTTTTCTGCTACTCCAGAGACTAGAACACAGAGCAATGGCTTTAAGCTACAAGAAAACAGAATGCACCTAAACTTTAGTAAAAACTTTCTGATTGTAAGAGCAATTTAACAATGGAATATGCTGCCTAGGAATGCAGTGAAGTCTCCTTCTTTGGAGGTTTTTAAACAGAGGCTGGATGGCCATTTGTCAGGAGTGCTTTGATTGTATATTCCTGCATGGCAGTGGGTTGGACTGGTTAGCCTTTGTGGTCTTTCTCAGTTCTTATGATGAGCCCTACGAAAGGGCCCTTTCCTCATGTCCAGAACTCAGCCCACCAAAACTGGGAAACATGCACAATCATGTTCTACCTAGAGAAGACCCATGACAACTGGTGATTTGGAGCCAGGCCCTGAGATCTGGCAACCCTGCTGGGAACATCAATGCTCCATTCTGACACTCCCTCACTTTGCATTTGATTGTATCCACATAAACTTTAACAACAAAATACCACAGAGAATAAGCAAGGTGTGCGTGTGTGTGCATTCTTCCTAGTTTTTTCCCTCCTCCTTAATATAATCTCAAATGAAATCATTCTGACATTCTTGCAATGATGCTGGTAAAATGTGGGCTGGACAGGGCTACTGTTAGTTGGATTTGTAATTGGTTGACCGACCGAACCCAAAGAGTGATCATGAATGGCTGCTTTTCATCCTGGAGAGAAGTGACTAGCGGGGTGCCACAGGGTTCTGTCCTGGGCCCAGTGCTGTTCACTATTTTTATCAATGACTTGGATGAAGGAATAGAGGGCATGCTCATCAAATTTGCAGATGACACCAAATTGGGAGGGGTTGCTAATACGCCAGAGGACAGGATCAAAATTCAAAATGATCTGGATAGATTGGAGAGCTGGGCCAAGGCTAACAAAATGAAATTCAACAGAGAGAAGTGTAAGGTCCTACACTTAGGTAGAAAAAATGGAATACAGAAATATAGGATGGGGGACATGTGGCGGGATAGCAGTACATGTGAAAGGAATCTAAGAGTCTTGGTAGACCACAAGCTGAACACAAGTCAGCAGTGTGATGCAGCAGCCAAGAAAGCCAATGCAATTCTCAGCTGCATCAATAGGAGTATGGAGTCTAGATCGGGGGAGGTACTGGTACCACTCTACTCTGCTTTGGTTAGACCTCATCTTGAATATTGTGTCCAGTTCTGGGCACTCCAATTCAAGAAGGACATGGTCAAGCTGGAGCAAGTCCAGAGGAGGGCAACCAAAATGGTGAGAGGCCTGGAAGCCATGCCCTATGAGGATAGACTTAGAGAGTTGGGTATGTTTAGTCTGCAGAAGAGTAGGTTAAGAGGGGACATGAGAGCCATGTTTAAATATTTGAAGGGATGCCATGTAGAGGAAGGAGAGGGCTTGTTTTCTGCTGCTCCAGAGACCAGGACAAGGAGCAATGGATTGAAGCTGCAGGAAAGGAGATTCCACCTGAACCTCAGGAAGAACTTCCTGACAGTCAGGGCTGTCCAGCAGTGGAATCTGCTGCCTCGGAGTGTAGTGGAGTTTCCTTCCTTGGAAGTTTTTAAGCAGAGGCTGGATGGCCATCTGTATCAAAAAACCCGCCAGAGGCATTCTTGCCATCAATAGAAAAAACTCACAGCCAAAACGAGGCAGCAGGCTAACAGTCTTTATTGCGGGCAGTAAATCAAGCAAAGGCGATTAAGTCACAGCGTAGCAAGCCATCTCTAACAGAGTAGAGAAAAAGGGACAGAAGCACAGCCTGTTCAGAGGCCGTGTTTTTAAGTATACATGTTCAACAACAAGGAGCTTTTCCAAACCATAACATGAGCCCACAGCTGCAAGAATCAGACGGCCTTGGTACATTCAGCTTTCACATGGGAACCGCTCTATATAGCTAGTCTAAACAACTACAAGCAGCTTTGCTTTCTCACCCTCTGGTGGTGGGAAAATGTGCAGCCAGGAGTAACAACACATCTCGTATTGTGACACTCCCCTACTCCTTGCGTAACATTTTCAGCCACCATGCACTGGAGACTCCATTAACCCCAGTTTGCTAACGTGTTGACCAAATGCATTAGCAGGAAGTGGTTTAGTAAACACATCAGCTACGTTTTCTTCTGAAGACACATAGGTAAGGGACACTTTTCCTTCTCGTACATATTGTTTCACATTGTGAAATTTGATGTCAATGTGTTTTGATCGAGAAGACACCCGGTCAGACACTGCCATTTGAATGCAGGTTTGTGAATCACAACATATTTGTATTGGCAATGGCACAGACACATGCAGGTCTTCTAGTAACTGCAAAAACCAAACCAACTCAGTATAGAGCGTAGATAGGCTCACAAATTCTGCCTCTGCAGTTGATAAAGCAAGACAAGACTGTTTTTTAGACTTCCAGTCGATTGTTACACCACTGTATTTGACAAGAAAACCAGTTGTGCTTTTGCGGTCCACAATATCCTCAGCAAAATCACTGTCTGATGAACAGACAAGATTTGGCATCTGATCAGGACAAATGCTTAGGCAATAATCAAGGGAACCTTTTAGGTACCTGAGTACCCTTTTCACACCCTGCCAATGATACTGGGTTGGCTTAGCACATGCTCTGCCCAAAATGTTGACACTTAGAGCAATGTCAGGCCGGCTAGTACCAGCTAAGTACAAAAGGCTCCCAATGACAGACTGATACAGGTGTATATCAGGAAATAATTCCTCACAGGTATTTTTCAGAAAACCTGGCACCATTGGAGTTTGTACCGGATTGCAGTCAGACATTTGACACAATTCTAACAATTTTACAATCTTTTGTTTCTGACATAGCAGAATACCATTTTCAGTTCTCTGTACTTCAATTCCAAGAAAGTTCTGTACTAGGCCTAGGTTTTTCACCTGCTTTTCCCCCAGCTCTTTCTCAAACACTTGTGCTTGTTTTTGTGTAGCACTGACCAAGCACAGATTATCCACATATGCAAGGAGAATTTCCAAACTCTCCCCTTTCCCCCGAACATACACACAGGGATCAGCAAGGCTTTGTTTGAACCCGCACCCTAGTAGGGCATTGTGTAAACAAATATTCCAACACCAGGCAGATTGCCGTAACCCATAAAGCGATTTCTTCAAAAACCAAACTTGACTTTCTCTCCCCTCAACTACAAACACTTCTTCCTCCAAATCAGCATTGAGGTAGGCAGTGAAAATGTCAAAGTGTGTGATAACAGCTTTTTTCTGAGCTGCTATGGAAAACACCAACCTGATGGACTGTGCTTTCACAGTCGGGGAGTAGATCTGATCCAGATCACTGATATCTTGCAAGAACCCGCGTGCCACTAGGCGCGCTTTATATTTCACCTGTCCATCAGCAGTGGGTTTCAACTTGTAGACCCATTTGCTGTCAATTGGCTTCACACCCTTGGGCAAATTACAAAGAGAATACACATCATGCTGAATAATGGAATCCATTTCACTCTGCATTGCATCCCACCAGGGTTCTGCCTGTTGCTCAGGCATTTTCACAACATCAGCAAAGCACTGAAGCTCACAGTTTACAGCACACACACGAACTGTGAGAGACTCAGGGAAAAACGTTTAGGTGGAATGCCTTTCGTTTTTCTTTGAGACCGTCTGGGGATGGGACGATCCTGCAAAGGCTCGTCCCTGTCCTCAGCACTGCGAGACCTCTTCACTGAGCCCTCGCGTTCTCTCTCCCCTGTGCAAGACCCTCGCACATCACTTACAGCTCTTCTCCTCCACGCGCCTCTCTCCTCTTCTGTTTTGACCCTCGAGGAACTGGGAGCGGAGGCTGGGAGTGGAGCAGAGACTAAAGGCTGTACTGGCTGAGAAACTGGCAGACCAGCCACAGGGAGAAAAACTTCAGACGCTGCCTGAACACGTGACCAATTAGCGTGTTCCTCAAAAGAGGCATTTCTAGACACCACACAGGAATTGCCACCAGCATAAAAACGATACCCTTTGCTGTTGGGCTCATAGCCAACAAAACGCATACGCTGGGCCTTAGGCTCCCCCTTCCTTCTTTGCCCCTTGGGGATGTGCACCCAAGCAAAACTCCCAAAAACTCTAAGATGTGCAATGGAAGGTTGTTTACCAAACAAACATTCATAGGAAGTAGCATTAACCACAGAACTCCACAGCCTGTTGTGTATGTAACAGGCAGTCAGAATTGCCTCACCCCAAAAACTCAGAGGCAGATCTGCATCAAGCAGCAAACTGTGCATTTGAGTCTGCAGAACCCCTGCATTCCGCTCAGCCACTCCATTTTGATGAGGAGAATAGCTGGCAGTCGTTCTGTGAATAATACCTTGCTTTTTGATCCATTGTTGCAAGTTCTCCGACAGGAATTCCATTCCTCTGTTGGTTTGAAGCTTTTGCAGGGAATAACCAAATTGCCTTTCAACCAAGGAACACCAATTCTTGAGAACTTGACACACATCAGACTTTTGTTTCAACAAATAGCAGAAAATGAACCTGCTAAAATCGTCTACAAGAATGACGAAATATCTAGCTCCCCCTAGGGAGGGTTTACTCATAGGACCCACAATATCACAGTGTACTAACTGAAATGGGGCGGTTGGTACACGAAAACTAACCCTCGGTGCTGGGAGTTGTTTAGACTTAGCTTGCTTGCAAATAGCACAGTCAAGAAAAACATTACAAGGCTTCAAAGTACACCCTTTACAACAACCAGCAAGCCTCTTTAACACAGGAAAGCTTGCATGCGCTGCGTGCCGGTGGAGGAGATGAAGGCACTCATCATGTTGTGGGACATTGCCATACACATTACACACAGTGTGTTGTGGCTCAAGAAAGAACAGCCTCCCTTCTCGTGTAGCCACAGCACATACCACCCCATCTTTGAGGATTTTACCTTGCTTCCCATAGAACTCAACCTTGAACCCTGACTCTGTTAGTTGCCCCACAGAAAGCAAACAGAAATCAAGAGAGGGAACAAACAAAACATTTTTCAAACCCATGTCAAGGGCAGGGACAAAAGCTACACCTTCGCCACAAACTTTAGCCTTTGTCCCATCTGCTAATGTCACAGTGGAAACACTGGCAGAATCCAAACAGTCAAATAAATCTTCAGAATTGACCAGGTGCTGGGAACAGCCACTGTCTACAAGCCAAACGGAATCACCGGCCTCCTCAGAGTCCGAAACAGTGTCCACAACAGCATCTCCCACTGCAACAGCAACTCTCAGCCGCCCTCTGGCCCGACCTCCTCTGCCTCCTCTGCCACGGCCCCTGGCACCGGCGCCTGTGAAGCTTTGCTCTCCTTGCTTCAGGAGCGGGCAATCACGCTTAAGATGAGAAGCAGACCCACAGCGAAAGCACCTTCGCACAGCATGGGCTCTTACCAGCCCCTCCTGCCTCGCTTCAGCAGCCGGAGGACTTTCCTCCCGGCACAGGCCTCTGCAGCTGGAGCCATCTGTGTGGGAGTCACTGCATTCCTTGCGCGCTTTTCCTCTTCTTCCAGCAGACGGGCAGAAACCAAGGGAACGGTTAACTCCCTCTCTGGCATGGATTGAAGCGAGGACACCACCAGATTCCAGGAACTATCAAGAGAATTCAAGATGCAAAATACCTTGTCACTTTCAGGCAACACTTTGCCTCTCTCCCGAAGTGACGAAAACAGCTCTAACATCTCAGCCAAATGCTGCCTCACCGGGACACCGGGGGCCAGTTTCATCCCATATAAACGGGCGCACAGGGCGTACTTGGTGGCTGCTGATTGACTCAAAAACAACTCCCGCAGCCTCGCCCAGGCTTCTCGAGGGGTGGCAAGATCCCTAATATGTGTGAACTGGTCACCCTCCACAGCCAGAAAGAGGACAGACATGGCACGCCTCGTTGCTGCTGCTATCTCCGCAGCAGTCCCCTGCAGAGTCGGGGGAGCTGTGAAGGCACCCCACAGCCCCTCAGCTTGCAAATACTTTTCCACGCAAGCTGACCATGCCAAGTAATTAGTTGCATTTAGCTTAACGAGAGGCAGGCCCCCAGGCACCACATGAGCCATTGTAAAAACACTTCAAAAAACACCTCTCAAAACCATCCTCTGCTACCATATCAAAAAACCCACCAGAGGCATTCTTGCCATCAATAGAAAAAACTCACAGCCAAAACGAGGCAGCAGGCTAACAGTCTTTATTGCGGGCAGTAAATCAAGCAAAGGCGATTAAGTCACAGCGTAGCGAGCCATCTCTAACAGAGTAGAGAAAAAGGGACAAGAAGCACAACCTGTTCAGAGGCCGTGTTTTTAAGTATACATGTTCAACAACAAGGAGCTTTTCCAAACCATAACATGAGCCCACAGCTGCAAGAATCAGACGGCCTTGGTACATTCAGCTTTCACATGGGAACCGCTCTATATAGCTAGTCTAAACAACTACAAGCAGCTTTGCTTTCTCACCCTCTGGTGGTGGGAAAATGTGCAGCCAGGAGTAACAACACATCTTGTGACAATCTGTTTGGAGTGCTTTGAGGGTGTTCCTGCATGGCAGGGGGTTGGACTGGATGGCCCCTGTGGTTTCTTCCAACTCTACATTTCTATGATTCTATGATTCTATGCTTTAATTCAAGAAAGGTGTGAAGATGTTTCAGTGAGCAGATGGCTTTCCTACGGTTTCTTTCTTTTTTTTTTAAATGGAGTTGCTTCTTTTTGGTCCTTCACTCTGTTGAGCTACATGGGCTGTCAACAAAGTAGCAGGACAAAATTACCACCTGCCTGCCACAAGTCATGTTACCACTGATAGGAGAAGGGATGTTGTTTTCCCTGTAACAATAGGAAGGATATATGAGAGAGAGGTAAAATGCAAATGTATCAATAAAATGATAGAATCTCAGTATATTATGTCAGTGGAAGCAACCCACAGCATACTTTTGAACTGTCCTGGTTTGATATAATCTTCTCTCCCCATTTTTTCAGTTGCCTTTAAAATGTCCCCAGTTCCTTTTTCTTCCTGCTACTTCCCCCTTTTGTCTTCAGCTTACTTCAATTGCTGCAAAATGATTTCCAAGTGTAAAAATAGTTTGCACTCCGTTAACTCAGCAGGAGGTGAGGAGAGAAAGGATGGAATCTTGTCCTTCCCTGTAGACCCAGGCAAAAACAAACTTTTGCTGTCTCTCCTAGCTTGTGTGATTTTTAACAATAATTTTTGGTATCTTGAAAACACTCTGATGTTGCTTGTTTACATGTATCCCAGATTTCATTGTGACATGTCAGAAGATATGCCTACAAACATTTTATATTTCAAAAACTTGCCTATAGAAAATGGATAAAAGGAGTACCAAAGTACTGGCATCTTCAAAACCCCCAACCCAAGGCCTTTTCCCATATTAGACTTACCACAATTTAAGAATAAGTGAGAAATTTGTTCAATTGCTATGTTAATATGCAAGGACCTTTGAAAAGGAGAGGCAGGGTGGCTACACTCCTCCTGAAGACTAGGCTGGGGAAAATGAGCCCCCCCCGCAAAAAAAATTAACTAACCAAATTGGACCGTGTAGACTCCTGTATAGCTGAGCCTCCTTAGGAATTATCAGAGTGTTTTAAAGGGTCAAGCACTGAGCAATTTTAAGATAACTGACTGTAGTTGAGACTTCCCAGAAATACTGAAGACTGCCTACAATCTAGTATATGCGGACTTATTTGAGAGTAAGCTCCATTGAATACTTGGAGGGCACTTCTACATAGACACTGTGCTTGTAAAAACCTTTATTTAAGGATGTTTCAATGATAATGGATGGGGAAAGTAATTGGCTTTTCCCTGCAAGTACTTGCAAGTAGGAAAAATCAGTAACAACCTTCTTGCCAATGTTGAGCTCTCCCCTCTCCACGTTAAAAACAGTTCCAGGGATCCTGCCAACTTCCCATTTTCCAAATCTACACTTTAAATGGAATGAGGCTATATAGCACTATACAGTTCTAAAGAGCCATCTATCTGGTTGTTACTGTTGTGTACCTTCAAGTTGTTTCCAACTTATGGTGACCCTAAGGCTACCCACTGATTCCTGAGCACTTGAAGACATATCGTTCCTTTTTTTCTCAGATTCAGTTGGCTGTTCTCCAGTATTTGCTTCTTCAGAGATTAAATTGTTGCTGTTTTTGTGTGCCTTTAAGTTATTTCCAACTTATGGCAACCCTAAGGCAAACCTATCACAGGGTTTCCTGGGGCTGAGAGTGTGTGACACACCCAAGGTCACCCAGTGGGTTTCCATGGCTGAGCAGGGAATCAAACCTTAGTCTCCAGAGTTGTAGTCCAACACTCTAACCACTATACCATGCTGGCTGTCCCTCCCCTGGTAGCACACTACAAAGGGATGGAGACGTATATGCTAGCGGCAGAAAGAAAAGGGGTATCGCTTGGTGTTGGGTCCTACCTTTACGTGGCATGTGGGCAGAACCTGAATGATTACCCCCAGAGTTTAGCCTTTGACAAAAAAGAATCTGTTCTCAAACTGAATTTTATTTATACTCAATGGTTGTTGTAATTCTAATGCAGAAGCTGATTGGTGTAGCAAGTGACAAAGGCTCTGAACTGAATTACCCTCCTCAAGCTGTTCTCTGCTTTACAGTGACAAGAATACAGACTCCTGCATCGTGGTTGAATTTGAGAGTGTGTGAGGACAAAGGGAGAAAGGAGGAGGAGGAAAGAGAAACCTGGACATCTTAAAAGTAACTGAAGAAGTGAAATAATTAGATTAACTGAGACGATCCCTACCAATTTGGAACAATTGGAGGGTATTGGAAGCCTACTAACTATTCCCATCAGTTCTGAGAGTGAGATAGAAATTAGGTAGGCCCTGTAGAGAGCAGGTGCTGTTCCCTACAAAGGTACCCAGAAATAAATGCCTTGTTGGGAGGTTATTTGGAACCAGATGTATAGGATCTGACCAGCTCTAGAGAGGCACACACCCAGGCATTTAGAGGAGGGACAGCAGGAGTGCAGCTGACATGGGAGGATGGGAAAGGAATGCATTACCTTCTAGATCAAATTTATGTTGTCTCAGTGACATTCTCCTTCAGTCCCCAAATTTCTAGCACTATAGTAATTTAAAACATCAGCTGAGCATTTAGAAATAGAGTGTAGGCATTCAGAAAAAAAGGGGCAGGCAAAGTAACTGAGCAAATGCAAACACAACAAATAGAAGAGTTCTAGCTGTGCATAGGGATGTGAAGGTCTGGGGGAAAAAAAGAGAAAAATTCAGAAAAAAATGTCCCCCCCCCCCCGAATCCTTTTTTCGTTTTTCCAAAAAATTGGAAAAATTGAAAAAAGGAAAATCAATTATGGAATGTTTTATTTTAGCATAATGAATAAAATCTTCAAGACCAGGTATATTCATATATTCTCCAAATCATTTCTAAAAATTATGAAACTGATACTGATAACTATAGCTCAGAAAATGAGTCTGATTAAATTTCATGCCTATTCATTGAATCTTAGGCCCTTTTCTCATGGTGTTTTTAAAGCGTATTAGGCACGCTCCCTCCCCGCTTCACAAGCCGCCGTACCGAATGACGTTCTGGTGAACCAGGTGCTATCATGGCCATGGATAGTGCTGATAGTGCGTTTTCTTATTTTCATCTGAAAGGCAAAAATAACCTCCCTTTCACGCATTGGTCATGCGACCAGAGGGCCTGCGGAGCTGTCATCCGGTGTGCTTCCGGGAAGGACCTGGGAGAGGGTGGGGTGTGGGCAGTCCCTGCTGCCTGTCCCTCATGCAGCAACTCCCAGGGGACGCTCCACCCAGCAGCAGGCTGGCTGCTGCCCTCATCGCAGAAGGGAACACTGCACGACACGTCGCCGTGAGAGGGCACCCTGGGGCTGCATCGCCACTCACACTCAAGACGACAGCAGCCCCCGGGGTCTGGCCGACTGTGTCGTTAGCACGTTACCAATGTAGTACAAAACAGCCTGTTGGCACAATAGTCGATGAAACTATCGTGTTAGCACGATAGTCGATGAAACAATAAAAAAGAAAGAAAAACCACCGACCAATCAGGGGCAGTGGGGCGGGGACAGGGCAGGACCTGGGCATGGCCCTGGACACTGACATGTGGACAAGGCACCGGGCCGGGACTGGTGCTCTCTCGCGAATGCCCTACCGTGTGCAGACTGCAAGGGGCTCTCTACTGGGCCTCTTGCGATATTGGTGATATCATGAGGGCTCTAGTTCGTCGCACTATCAAGGTAAGGTGCAGAAAGGGCCTTAGTCTCTCCCTCTTCCCTTCCACACACTCCCCCCGCCAGTTCTTTCTATGGGAATGGGTGCTTTATGTCTATATGATACTGTGGAGAGGAAATAAAAATAATATTCTTTGTTACTAATATTGATGGTTTCCTCTGTTGTTGTTTTTTTTGCCTGCTCCACATAAACTAGCAAAACCAAAGAGGTTCCGTGCAGTTCAGGAGATTGTTGCTGCATTTGTTACAAATAAAAAATTTAAAAAGAGATAAAAGTAAATTCTGTTTGTAATAATTGTTTGAATACACTGTATTTTTAATATAGCAGTTGTGATAATTTTATGCCAGATCAAATTGTATATAGTCATAGTTTATATTCCAAAAGTAACAGAATGACTTTCAATCTGGAAAAAGTGCTAATGTTGTGTTTTTTCAATTTTTCTGAAAATTTCCATTTTTTTCTGAAAGAAAACAGAAAAAATATTTTTGCCCCCATGGCTTCAAAATTTCCAGAAATTTTACTCTATCTGTGCACCATTTTTTCAGTGCACCATTTTCCACACACCTAAGCTCTCTGTGATGCTAGAAATTCTAGCTCTTAATGCCTTGCAGTTAGGAATGTATGTGTGTGATTAATTGATTGGCTGATTTTTTTTTATAAATTTTTATTAAATTTTGATATAAACAAACACAAAACAAGAGTATATTTCCATACACACAAAAGACTATATTATATACATTATACATATACAATTCCACCCAACTAACTAACCCACAACCCAATCAATCTATTAACTTAAAAACCCCAAACCAAAGCTACTTATCTTAACCTTACCAATCACAATACCTTAATATAAAAATACAAAAAATTTAGTTCCCCCTCTTTTTATAACCCCTATCCCCTCCCCACATTGCTGAAACTCAATTTGACATACGTTCCCTTATCTGTAAACTCCTTCTAAATCTATCAACTGTGAAACAAAAAACAACTGTATTATTCCAATTATTTACAAGAATTTTTTTTATATGACACTTCTATTTATACCAATGACTTACTTTAATTTTCAGTTAAGATTCTAGATTTTATATATTACACCTTTACATATAAATATAAGTCTTACAGAAATCTAACGTCCAAGTTATCACTTTACGAATAACATGATTAATCCATTTCTTCTCTGCAAAACAAAAAAATCACGCTTGTTTCCTAAGTACACCTACCTATTCCTGTCTTAAATTAAACTACCATTAGCATTTCCTACTACCTTTCCTCCTTTGGGCCATACCCGCACATGTCACTTAAGAAAATCTTTAATGTAGCATTTTGATCCTTACGTTCCATGTTCCATATTTATTCAATAAAAGTTACCGCATTCCCCCCCCCACTTATCTTCCCAGATGGGCGAAACTATTTTCCATCCTTCAATAGCTTCTCTTTTCCCTTTGCCTTCCAGGGACTCAATTATAATTTCAGCCTCAGCGATATCAAATAATTTTATTAACCAGTCTTCAAGTCTTGGGGACTTTGGCTCCTTTCATAATTGCAAATAGCACAATCTGGCAGCCGTAATCATAAACAAGACTATTTTCTTTTTAAGTTTATTTACTTGTAAAGTCTTTATCATATTTAACAAATATATTTTAGGAGACAGTGGAAATTTTATTTTTAAAGTGTCTTGAATTTTATTATGTACTCCATCCCAGAAAGTTTTAACTACCTCGCACTGCCACCAGATGTGAAAAAACGTGCCCTTCTGACCACATTTCCAACAAGCGTCACTTTGATTTTTCTGCGTCTTTGCTATCCAAACAGGAATTACGTACCATCTATGAAACATTTTACAATAATTTTCTCTTAAACTAGCCGGTTTTATTAATTCCCACGTAATTCTCTAGGAGCTTTCCCATTGATCCATAGTGATTTCACCTCCCAAATTTTTAACCCATTTTATCATTGTCTGTTTAATGAGCTCAGTCTCAGTTTCTAACCTCAGTGAAATATTATATATGGCACTAACTTTATGTTTCGCTCCTGGTTTTAAGATCTCATCAAAATCTCGTTCTCTTATTTCAAATCCCTTGGCGTCTCTGTCTTTCTTAAACCTATCAAAAAGCTGCATAAAGAGTAACAAGTGTGACTGCCATCCTTGTTCATAAAGTTCCTCCCTAGATTTAAATTCTATATTACCTCTATTTATCCTCAAAACTTCTTTATATGTTAACCAATGATCAGACTTTGGAATCTCTCTTTTATAAAAAGCCTCATGAGGTGACAACCAAAAAGGTATTCTCAAATATAATTTCCTTTTGTATTTCAACCATGCAGTAATTAATGCTTTCCTAAGGTAATGAGCTCTAAATCCTCAATCTACAGAGGATTTGCCATACCATACATAAGCATGCCAACCGAAATGTAACTGTTCACCCTCTAAATTTAGTAATCTAGAATTTCTCAGGACTATCCACTCCATCATCCACTCTAAACAGTTTGTATAATAGTATAATTTTAAATTGGGCAACCCCAATCCATCTCTTCCCGTGCTCTCTTCCAACACTTTTAATTTTATTCTTGGTGTTTCCCATTCCATATAAATGTCTTGTTCCCATTCTTTAAAGGGTTTTTTGTTCATGATTATAGGGAGATTTTGAAATAAGAAATTAATTTTTGGTAATATATTCATTTTAACTGCTGCAATTCTACCCAATAATGATAGCTCTAACTTTTGCCACTTTCTAAGATCGTCTTTTATTCCTGACCAAATCCTTCTATAGTTATTATCAAACAAATCAGTACTGTTTTTCATAATGTTAATACCCAAGCATCTTACTGCCTTTACCACAGTAAAACCTGTTTTACTTATTAATTCTTGTTCTTCCTGGGCCTGAATATTTTTAACAATCATTTTAGTCTTTTGGATATTTATTTTGTATCCAAAAAGTAAACAAAATTTCTTAATTCATCCATTAATATATCTATACTTGTATTAGGGTCCTCCAAAATAATCACCAGGTCATCTGGGTACACACTAAGTTTATATTCTTCTTTATTAATTTTAACCTCTTTAATTTGCGTTTCCTGCCTGATTTTATTATTAAATATTTCTAACACTAATATAAACAATAGTGGTGCCACTGGACATCCTTGTCTGACTCCTCTATTTATATTTATACTTTGTGTTGTTTCTCCGTTCACAATAACTTTAGCTTTTTGTTCATTATATATAGCTGTTGTCCACTGTATATATCGAGGGTCCAAATTTATAGCTTTAACAGTTTGTACTAGAAAATCCCAATTTACCCTATCAAATGCTTTTTCAGCATCCAGAAAGCATATAGCCATTCTTTTTTCGTTGTGCCTGTGAAAATATTCCATTATGTTTAAACTGTTCGAATGTTATTTTTCATTAGTCTCCCTGGCAGAAAGCCATTCTGATCCGTGTGTATCATTACTGACATGACCCTTTTTCACCTTTCGGACAGTATTGTGGCAAAAATTTTATAATCGACATTTAAAAGGGAAATAGGTCTATAGTTACTCAATTCCACTGGATCCTTACCTTCTTTTTTAATCAGAGATATATTAGCCTTTCCCCAGGTAGGTGGTCGGGTATTTTTGTTTAAACCCACAATGGATCAATTAACTGTTCCTGGAAAGTTCTATAATAGAGTGCATTGAAACCATCTGGGCCAGCCGCCTTCCCTAATTTTTGCTTCTGGATTGCTTTAATTACTTCCTCCCTGGTTATAGGTCTATTTAATTCTTCTCTCTATTCCTCTGTGATTTTTGGTATTATTGCTTCACTTATATTTTCCTCAATCTTTTTCCTTTTGCAATCAGTTACCCCGGGATCTGTATAAAGATTTCTATAAAAGTTTTCAAATGCCTTTTTTATTTCCTGTTTAAATAATACCCTATTATTTTCTTTTATTTGAAAAATCAAACGATTTCCCCTCTCCTTTCATATCTTATATGCTAACCACTTGTTAATTTTACTTGCGAAAAAGAAATTTTTCTGCTTTATAAAGTTTAGATTTCTCTCAACTTCTTGGGTATCTTGAATTACTATTTGCTTTCGTAATACCCTTAATTGGTCAATTATCTTAATATTCCCTGGTGTGACTTTTAATTTATTTTCTAATTTCTGAATTTCTTCAACCAAAGCTTGCTCTCTTTCCTTGGCTGATTTTTTTAACAATCCCTTGTACTCAGTAGTACTGAGTCACCCCACCAAGTGGCAGAGCCTACCCTCGTGTTAGTATATTCATGTCTTACTCTGGCTTTCCTATAGCTTGGTCACTGTGTGAAGAGAATGCTGGATAAGCATGATTTCAGTTCAACCCAACAGGGCTTTTTAATGGTCTTTTGCCAGAGAAGGAGAGAGAGTGAATGCTGTGCAATCCTGCAAACTCTACACACTTTGTTTCTGGCTGCATCCACCAGCAGATGTAAACACTGTTGGTCTTTTCCCAGGTTCAATGAGGCTTCATAGGAAAAAAAAAGTTTCCACACACCTAAACTGGAGTTACAGAGAAACTACTGTATTCTCTCCTCAAAATTATTTATTTAGTAAAACTTTCACCTTAAATGAGAATGCCAAAGAAGAAAATCCAAAGTACAAATATCGTTGGAAATTTTTCATTTTTTCACTTCTATTCTCCAAATGACAGAACTGTAGAAAGGACAGAGCGCTGGACTTGGGAAGAAGGGTTTGAGTTCAAATCCTTGCTCAGCTAAGGCTATCTTCATATTAGACAGGCTATCTTTATATTAGATATTAGTCCCTTTATATATGTCAATCTGATACCAGTTTAACAGGTTAAATAATCCTGGAGATTGTAATTTGACAGGCATGCTGAGTTTACCACGTCAGGGATCCCTAGTCACAACAGATTTTTTCAAAAAAACTGATCAGCAAATGGTAACTTGTGTCCATCCAAGCAGAGGTGTTTAACATCCAAAGCCAATCAAATTGTTTTGGTACAAAACACATGAGCATTTTTTCTAATCCCTAACTGTGAGCAGATAACAATTATCAACAATATAATTAATACTTTTGTTCTGTTTTGTGGCATCCCAAATCTTCAGTCTAGATTCAGTTCCTCCATTCTCCTTAACGATAGGGCTGGCCTTGCTGCTCAGAGCAAAGGGAACTAACCATATCTGCAACAGAGTTGTACTTCATGCTCTTGTTCAAACCTGCTATGACTCTCAGTGAGCCGCATGGCTCAGATGGCAAGGGGGAGCAGAGTGCAATCCCACCTGCCACTGGCAAGCTTGCTTAGTGCTGACACCCTATCTTGTGTCCCAGTTTTGGGGGAAAGAAAATGTATAAATGGATGATGATGATGATGATGGTGATGATGGCTGGAATTTACTATTGCAGTTACAAAAGTATAACCTAGAGCACCCATAAAAGATTTGTATGCATGGTTCCTATATATTCACAGTTGTGGTACGGTCACCATGTTTGTAAAAGTTCCCCAGTCCTGCTTTACTGGGCAGCACCTTCTGTGAGCAACAGAGATCTTTTCTCCTATCAATCAAGGTGCAGCATACTAATGTTTCCACCTCCCTCTTAGAGCAATATCCAGTTCAAAGAGGAATTGCGACAGAGATCCTGCTTCTAATTGTTACACCAGAGACTGCTGGAGGGATGGAGGTGAAAACATCCGTATGCTGTGCCCTGAGAAGCAGGAGAATACACCTCCATCACTCACAGTAGCTACTGCCTAGGTCAGGCTAGGACACGCTACTTAATTAAGAATACTGAACTAATACAATTAGTTATAATTAGCATAACTTAATTATTATGCTTAACTAGGCAGCTAATCTAGGATTTCAGCAAATAAATAAAATAAAATAATTATTAATAATACTGCTACTACTAGTAATAAATATCATCATCATGTCTGCACCACCTCAGCAGTTACTGCAGCCTATCAGCTCACAGCATAGTTTGGGAGGGATCCAGGTTTAAGCAGGGTGTCTCATCTACTCTCCCTATGCCAGTGTTACCAGGCTGTATACCTCCCACACTTTGATATAGTTTGATTGGTGTAATATGGTTTAATTGACAAAATATATTAATTGGCATAAATATAAATATACCCTGCTATGACTGCATGGCTATGCTGGCTAAAAGGAAGAGGCTGGCCGAACATGTGCATTGTGAATTAGGTCAGAAGAGACTGCCAGGCATAGCCAGGACATAGTCAGGAAATCACCAGGACAGTCCAACTACAATGGGCTTGCAGTTAGCCTGAAATGACTCAACTTCTTAGAGACAATAGCATCTGGAAGATTCCCATAAGACAGCTGATTGTCTTAACTCCTCTTCCTCTGACCAAGCAAATCTCCCCCTTTTTCCCCACACCTGTCTGACAAGCACTGAGCTGTCAGGACAGCCACTAGCCCTTTGTCACCTAATGCTAAAGCCATTAGTCTGTTATAGACCTCATTGTCTATTCTCAGAATTCCATTGTTTACTCGCCTGGAGAGTCATTAACACTTTTGCCTTCCAGGCAGAAACAGGGTATTTAACCCCCATTTTTTAGCCAGTCAATTCACAGTACACCAATTGCTGGTCACTGCTCCAATTTCCATTTGTGTACTGTCCTTAGACTTGCGTCTAAGCCATATCGCCTTCTTCCCTGCTCTTCTGGATTGGTAAATATCACCGAATTTGCCCTGAAATGTTGCTATCCAAAACTTCCCTCCCTTTTCCTTCTGTTAGGCTTGTGTGATTGCATGACTGCTTGGATCTTGTGTGTGTGTGATTGCAATTCCCCACATCCAGAACACATTAAGCTTACCTTTTGGATTTCTGGCTGGTTCTTTTATGCAGAAGTACTGGTAAACACAGGTGTAAAAGATCTTGTAAAGTTACTCCCCCTCTTGCAGGCCTCCTCTTTGAACTAATATTCCCTACGGTTTCACAGAGGTACTGGCATCACAGTTGGACCCCTGAGTCAGCTGTGTTTTGGGGTAACACCAGCATCTCTATTCCTTTGAAAATGGTACCTAGGGGGTTGGAGACCTTGCTAAAACACTGTGGACTCTAATAGAAACAGAGAAAGGGCATCCTTGAGAACTGGTTGGAGAGCCTTGCTTGAGCGTAGCCTTTCTCTTCATGGCAGGCAGGCCAGGTTCTTGTTCTTTTACACATAGATCCTGAGAATAAAAAAGCAAGACGCATCTCCAGATGAGATGTTGGACTGGAAAGTTTAAGCGGTTTGTTCTCATTCAGGCAGGCATCTGCTACTCATTGACAAAATATTACTTCTTCCGCCCTGTTGCAAATGAGCCTTAAGCAAAATGCTAAAAGATAAAGATAAGGAATAAAAGTTTAATGTCTGTGGAATGATCGGGAAAGGCAGAAATGCCTCATCATATGGTATGTAAATCCAAGTAATAAAAAGTAAAATTATGATTATCTATGGAGGGAATAATCCTGAAGTTTGTCATATAAAAACTGAGAGAGAAAAATCAGATTTGAGTACACCTGTGTGCTGGAGGGAGCGCAGCCTATTTATGCAAAACTATAAAAGTCAGAAGATAATAATTCTGCTAAAGAAAAATAGCATGCAATTTTGCTTTGATTGATCTGAAATTTTAAAGGAGGAAGGTTAGATACAGTAAAAGTCACACCTTTCTCTGCTAAAAGAATACCAAATAATGTTACCTACAAATGTGAAATGAGAAGGCAGATGCACATTAATGCAGTTGAGCTGACTTATGAGTGCCACAAGCAGACACACACTAAAGTTCATACACCTGATTTAGTTTAAAATGCACATTTATACTAAACTTTCACCATCTCTAGTGAATGTCAGTACTTGTGTTCAAAATAGGGATTTATTTCCTCAAATTTCAGGGCATACACTATGCAAATGCTCATAGCTGAAAGCTGAAAGTTCTCATTAAATATCAGTAATATTAGAGGCAGCTGGACTTGCATCTTTTTACACATGCCATATTTCAAATACATGTACAAATTCAGTAAAATAGGAAATTAGCCTCTGGAATCATCCTTCTAGTTCTTAGCTGTATCAGAACAGAATCTTCCAGACTGTTAAAAAAGAGACAGTTTTTTGCAGTGGTTCAGCACACAGAGAGAACAATGAAAACTCATTCTTACCTTTTGGTTTAAGGAGGCAGGATATAACGGTTGTGGCTTCCACCTATGTTTAACCAGTCTGCTGGAAGCAGCCTCTACTCTCTGCCTGCACTGGTGCCATAGAAGCTGGAGCACTTTTTGACAGCTGATGTGCAAGGCTTGCAGTAGTCTGTGAGAGCAGCTGGAGGCACTTAGCATTCCATTCAAGCCAGACCACACAGGGGAGCATCTATATTTAATCTTGCACTCACTTTTATGATCTTAAAGTCTCTTTCATATACATCCCCTTGCTTCCTTCCTTGCTTGTGTATGCTCTCTTGCCTTTGTTCTTCTTTCCTTCCTTTCCCTTTTTCTTAATCGCTTAGCAACAGTCAAGGGTGAATTTCCTTTAGCTAAGCATTGCTACAGAGACCAAGTCAATCCTTGGCAGGCTGAGTACATCCTACTCAACCTTTCTTTTACTGTTTTCCATTAATTGATAGAATTCTCCCCCATCTCTTTTCACCCATTCATTTTTTCAATTGTAAAGACAGGGAGGAAATTTCTTTTTTTTTTAATTTTATTAAAGTTTCAACAAATAAACAATTATTTCTGCAAAGTTTACATGCAATATTATTTCTTCTTCCTTTCCTTTCTGGATTACAATGATTAATATTTCCTCTATTTATTATATCATGTATCACAATAAAATGTTAGTAATCAATAATTCATTAGTTCCTGCTATATTTCTCCACTTTACTTGTTACATGATATTTCAATGATTATTACCCTGTATAATAGTTGATATCATGAGTTATGTATTGCCTTCTGTCTACACCCGACCCAAATCTGTAACAATCTTCCACTCTTTATTAATGTCTTCATCTGATTTCCCTTTTAGTCTTTGTATAAGAATGTCCGCATTTCTATTTTCCATAAAGGTTTTCCACCACTGTTCAATAGTAGGCGTAGTTTCATTTTCCCAAAATCGTGCATACTCAACGCGAGCTGTCGTCACCATATATAATATTATTCTCCAATATTTCTTAACTGACGTTCCATCTAATATATATGTCATGTTTAACAAGTAAAATTCAGGTATTATCCCAAATTGAATCTTCAAAACTGAAATTATTTTCTTGTGTATTTCTTTCCAGTATTTTTGTGCTTTGGGACATGACCACCACATATGAAATAGTGTACCAGAATTCTCTTGACATTTCCAACATTGACCTGTAAATTGTCTTTAATTTTTCTGGTGTCATGTACCATCTATGAAACAGTTTGTAATAATTTTCTTTTAAATTTTGAGCAGCAGTAAATTTCTGATTTTGAGCAGCAGTAAATTTCTGTAGTTAGGGAGGAAATTTCTGAAATTAAGTTGGGGAGGTGGAATCAAGGCCTTTCATTAGATGCTACTAGTTGTGATGTGAGGAAGCCAGCATGATGTACTGGTTTGACCATTGGACTATAACCCTGGAGACCAGGATTAGATTCCCTGCTCAGCCATGGAAACCCCTTGGATGAGCTTGGACACATCACACACTCTCAACTTCAGAAAATCCTGTGATAGGTTTGCTTTTAGGGTTTCCATAAGTCAAGAAAAGACTTGAAGTCATACAACGACAACAAGCCCTGATGAGGTTGCTTAATTCAAGAAGTAAGTTGATAGCCACCAATGGGTCTACCAATGTTTGGTGATCCAGATTTTCCTTGACGTTAATTGACAGACTCTGTATAATTAATATTTTTTGTCAAAACTGTGCATATTAGTTTTGTATGTTGATTAACAATGCAGATCAACACAGACAAATGCAAATGTTTCTCTACAATCAAAGACAAATGATAATACATAATAAAACACAACAAAATAATAAATTGTGGCACTATGAATGACTTTGAGGTTGAAGAGGAACCTAAGATGGCTTTGCATGTGCTAACCCATGTTAATCACAAAAATGCTTGCATCTCGTTTATTTATGTATTCTGCTCTGGGAAATTCTTCCACAAAAGCAAGCTGGCACTATGAAGGTTACATAGTATATTCTGTTCCATACAACACCAGGAGAATAGGGAATGGGATATGTAGCAAGGAGTGTACAATGGTTATCTACCTTACCAGAGGCTGTACATAACCAACTAATGCCTAGAAGTCAAAACTATTATATTCATTTGTTTCATGGCACTTTCCTGGCACATGCACTCGGCAGTAGTGACTTGGCAACCTTGGGAAACTATCAGAATTTGTATGAGCTAAAGACCCCCATTCTTTTTGGGCTTTTTTAGGGTGAGGGGCCAGAAATATATTTCTTGGTCTAAATAAAGCTGGATCCTTGATTCACCTGTATGACTTACAATCTTTCCTGGTGCAACTGGTGACAGATTTTTGTTTTGTTTTGTTTTATTTTGGTGGTAAAAGGGGGCAGGAGAGAGTGGGCTGCAGTGTGTATGGGAGCGCTGGGGAGTCTCTGGAAAACTGAAGAGTTTCAGTTGAGGCAGGAATAACTGTCAGGAATGGCTGTCTGCCTACCGCAATGTGCGGTGCAGTCTCACTGTTTACCAGAAAGACCACAGACCGGTATGGCTGGCCTGCGGTTGGTCCCCTTTCCCTATAGGGAGATTATTACTACATACAGAAGACACCACCTAGGCTTCCATACTCCCTCGTAAGTTCAGACTGCTATTCTTAACTCTGGTGATACTGACTCAGCCTAGCTAAGGGCTCCCTGCAGGGAGTCCTGGGGGCCTTAGGGCTCCTGAACAATCCTGTTAAAGATTCCTGATAAAGAGCTCTCAATTTGTGCAGCCCACAGCATAGAGCCAGCATCCCAGACAACCAGCAAGCTGGTATACCAAGTGCCACTCTCTCTCTTTTTTTCTTAAATGACATTTATTAAATGATAAAAAAGTAGCTTAATAAGCCAAACCAGCAAGATAGAAAACAAACAGAATTTGAAAGATCAGAATAACAATAATTGGATGAGGCATGACATCAAAAACTCCTGTTGCTTTAGGGGATTATTTAAGGAGTGACTTCCACCATGGATGGCATCCCGTGATGCCTATCTTTTGGGAAAGATTTGCAATGACCTTGCTATGTGAGACATGACCGGTGTGGTGTTGTCTCTGGCTGCCTTGATTTTTAACAGCTGTTTCTTGAGATCAGGGTGAGTTAGGAGTTGGTGTAAGGCATGTAGGTTGAGGCCAAAGAACACTGGAGTGACCAGTTGGTATGGGGGGACATGGCCATTTCTTGTCTGATCCAAATTAAGACTGGGATGTCACAACTGCTGATGATTGAGATGTTACAAAAACAGTGATTCAAAATGGGCACCATGGGCTACATTAAGTATCCGTTTATGGTGATGGCATGGCAGACTGTCCTTATGCACACACATCCCTTTCCAGTGTAGACAATGGCTGAATTGGTGTTGTGGGTCAGTTCGTAGGCACACTAACCATCCTTGCCCTTCAAGTGTGTCAAACAAGGATGATGGGGTTGCAGGGCTTGGCCCTCACAAATAAAGCCCAGGTTTTCTCGGTCCTGACACCTTTCTATGTTAACAAGCACTGTAGCTCAATGATTTCTGTCTTTGGAGTAGGTGGAGTAGATCCAAAGACAGTAGATTTCCTTCTTTGGATGCCTCCTGAGACTGTCTTTACTCTGTAGGGGATAACCAGGTGAATGGAGAGAATCATCCTCACAGTGATTTCAGCAACAAAACACATCAGTTGGTTTCATCAGGGGATAAAGGTAGCATTTACAAGGGTCCATCAGGCTTCCAGTTGTACTTCTTCTTTTCTTAATTTTGACCTAATCTGTTCTCTAATTTCTTTTGTATTATGTCCATCATGGGCATGCTGAATTAATTCTCATTAAATTAATTTTGTGCATTTGGATGCAAGCGAAAGCTAACAATGTGTTCCTATTTCCAAAGTATGTTTCGCTTGGTAGTATTAACAAGTTCCTCTCCATTGTTACTTCCCAATCAATGAGCAGAGAGGTAACCAAGTGTTGCACATCAGACATGCTCTGGACAGATTGCTGTAAAGGCTTGCCCATACTTGCTGTATTGCAGTGGTTCTCAACCTGTGGGTCCCCAGATGTTCGTGGACTTCAGCTCCCAGAAGCCCCAGCCACTATGGTCAATGCTCAGGGCTTCTGGGAGCTGAAGTCCATGAACATCTGGGGACCCGCAGGTTGAGAACCACTGCTGTATTGTTAGCTAAGTAGGACAGTTTATTCACTAAAACCTCCTCATTGGCCACTTTTAACAAAGACATGCCTGCACCAGTTGGTGCAATCCAGTCCATCCATGCTCTTTTCACTCTAGAGGGGCTTGCTGGTCCAGACCACAGCTTTAACCATTCTGCCCAGCCCACTTCACTTAGACATAAATAAGGTGTGCATTCTGGCTACTGTGCTGTGGTGTTTAATTTATACAGTCCTAATCAGATCCCTTTCAAGGAGATTGTAGGTTGGATTAACATTAATTCACACATGTCCAACTTTAACACATGGGAGCCCACAATGGGGGATTCTGCCAGGATCAATTGGCAGCATCCCTAATCAGTGGATCAAATCCTGTGGCGATTGGGTGCTGGTGTCTGAATTGGAGAGTGTACTTACCTTCCTTGTGTGTGAGGTTCAGGAGAAGAATTCCCTGTGATTGAAATCAAATCAAATTCTGGCTCAAATTACAAGTGGTTTGACTCAGAGGAATGAACCAGCTTGGTGGGCCTTGCTTAGCAAGGTTCACTCATGGTATATTCCAGTATTGCTTTTACCAATCTGCAATCCGGATTTTTTGATGCTTTCCCGATGGAGTGGCCAAATTGATTTCAGCTGGAGATGTGTGCCCTTCAGTAGTTCAGAGGAGAATGGAAAACACAAGGGGGGTCACCAATGTTCCATGCTGCTACTGTAACTATCACTACATCACTGGATGGAGTGGGGGATGTTGAGTACAGGCTATTGTACACCAAGGCTGTCGTGTCAGGACTATGCAGGGCAACAAAGTCAGGCACCTTTGCCTTTGGACCTTTCTGATAAAATATCTCCTTATTCCCTTATTCAGGAATGCGTTTGGCAACATTACATGCCGTGGCAGATCTGTGCTTGGTGAACTAAGGCTGGATCTGCATAAACAAGTATACGTGCCTTGGGTGGCTACCGTCAACTGTGGGGAAAATCTTGCACTGCATGCCCTCACCTGGGAGATGCTGCAGTTCTATGATGCTGCAATTCCATGGATATTTCTTGTTGGGGGTTCATGTCTGAAGGGACTAAGGGAACACTAACAGAAGAAGAAAAAGGGGGATGAAACTTATCCTGTTTCCAGTGTATGAAGCCATGTCACCTTCCATTGCTAGAGGGTGAGAAATTTAAAATCTACATCTACAAAAGTCCTAATGCTACTGGAACTATATACATGTTGGGTAAGCTTTGCCAGAGCATGTGTCCTCAAGGTGGATGCCACCCCATGAAGAGAGTCAGAGCAGTTGCCTCACTCCTCAGCTGCTCCACAGAAGAAGAGGTTGCCCAGTCTGCCCTTCCAGTCTTTGGGGCTGCCTGTTTGTATACTGTGGAGGGTTGCTGTATGAGTTCTCATGCCCACTGAATGCTTGCTATTATTGTCTTTGAACTAGGGGGGAGACTGGGGTCTACCCTGGAGTAATGTTTCTTCTTGCAGGAAGGTGAGTGAGATGAAGTTGTGGGCTGCTCTGACTCCCCTCAGAGTGGCCAGGAGAAAAATGTATTTGTGGTCATGGAATGTAAATGCAGCCTGGCACCAGTATAGCTCTTGGAGCTTTGTGGAGGAGAAGGCAGTAGCCACGTCTACTTCACTGTGACATTTGGCTCCCATAGCTATGGTCATTGAGAACTCTCCTGATCAAAAGCATGTGGGGAGAGTGTGCTGTCACATCTGGTTGTGTCTGTGTGGGTGTTTTTGCCAGACTTTGTTGTTCGGATCCCCAGCTTCACTGGATATTCTCCTTGAAGAGGACATCACTTAGAAAGCAAGGTGGTAATCATGAGAAGTCAACATGGATTTCTCAAAAATAAGTCATGCCAGACTAATCTTATTTCTTTTTATGACAGAGTTACTAGCTTGATAGATGAAGGGAATGCTGTGGATGTAGCATACCTCGATTTCAGTAAGGCCTTTGACAAAGTTCCCCTTGACATTCTTGCAATGAAGCTGGTAAAATGTGGGCTGGACAGGGCTGCTGTTAGTTGGATTTGTAATTGGTTGACCGACCAAACCCAAAGAGTGATCATGAATGGCTGCTTTTCATCCTGGAGAGAAGTGCCTAGCAGGGTGCCACAGGGTTCTGTCCTGGGCCCAGTGCTGTTCAATATTTTTATCAACGACTTGGATGAAGGAATAGAGGGCATGCTCATCAAATTTGCAGATGACACCAAATTGGGAGGGGTTGCTAATACGCCAGAGGACAGGATCAAAATTCAAAATGATCTGGATAGATTAGAGAGCTGGGCCAAGGCTAACAAAATGAAATTCAACAGAGAGAAGTGTAAGGTCCTACTCTTAGGTAGAAAAAATGGAATACAGAAATCTAGGATGGGAGACAAGTGGCTGGATAGCAGTACGTGTGAAAGGAATCTCGGCGTCTTAATAGACCACAAGCTGAACGTGAGTCGGCAGTGTGATGAGGCAGCCAAGAAAGCCAATGCAATTCTTGGCTGCATCAACAGGACTATGGTGTCTAGATCGAGGGAGGTACTAGTACCACTCTACTCTGTTTTGGTTAGACCTCATCTTGAATACTGTGTCCAGTTCTGGGCACCCCAATTCAAGAAGGACATGGTCAAGCTAGAGCAAGTCCAGAGGAGGGCGACCAAAATGGTGAGGGGCCTGGAAGCCATGCCCTATGAGGATAGACTCAGAGAGCTGGGTATGTTTAGTCTGCAGAAGAGAAGGTTAAGAGAGGACATGATAGCCATGTTTAAATATTTGAAGGGATGCCATGTAGAGGAGGGAGAGGGCTTGTTTTCTGCTTCTCCAGAGACCAGAACAAGGAGCAATGGATTCAAGCTGCAGGAAAGGAGATTCCATCTGAACCTCAGGAAGAACTTCCTGACAGCCAGGGCTGTCTAGCAGTGGAATATGCTGCCTCGGAGTGTGGTGGAATCTCCTTCTTTGGAGGTTTTTAAGCAGAGGCTCGATGGCCATCTGTCAGGAATGCTTTGAGGGTGTTCCTGCATAGCAGGGGGTTGGACTGGATGGCGTGTGGTCTCTTCCAAGTCTACATTTCTATGATTCTATGAGAAGGAAAACTCTCCCTGCCAAGAACTCAAGGAAATCTTGGGAGAAACTGAGGGTGCCTAGCAGGGCTCTCTGAAAGAGAATGACAGTGAGTGCTGGAAGCTTGGGAGTAGCTTCCACTCACTGAGCATCTTCTTCTCCCTGGTTCTTACATACATTGATGGTGTTTTGCCTATACTTAAAGGGATTTCTTCCTGGACCTAAGCCTGATGAGAGCCTCCTCCATGCCCAGAAAGTGTCATGGTCTCAGAGGTTAGTTTAACACTTGTGGCTAGGTCAGGGTTGGGGACTGTTTTGGTTGCTCTGGTGTCCATTGGGAGTTTAGTGGGGGATTTTGCTTGTGAGATCATGATGCCCGCATTGACCATCAATCTTCCTTGGCTGTCAGGCTTCACATAAGCTGTGACTCCTTGGGCAAGTGCATTGGACCTCAGACATCTTTAACATGACATGTCTGTGTTCAATGTGTAGCTTAGTGGAACTGTATCCATTAGCTGTGTACTTCCAACAGAGCCACCCAGCAGCTTCAGGAGTGCACCAATCAACTCCATGGTTGGTTTGATAACTGAAGCCCCTGTCAGAGCTGCTGATGGCGTGGTCCCTGTTGCTCAGGGTGGAGAGGACAAGCAGCAGCAGCAGCAGCTTCAGCTGTGGGTCCCTGTGGCTCTAGCTGGAGATGAGTCCTGCAGCTCAAGAGCTCCCCCTGCTGCCACGGACCAAGCAGGAACAGACATCCCTCTGCCTGCTCCTTTAGAGCAACAGGGATCTGATTTTGTGCTTGCTCCTTTGGAGCAAGAGGGATCCGATTCTGAAGAGGCTCTGGAGCCTGGTTCAATAAGCCCCCAATCAAGGTGGAGACTCAAGAGGGCTGTGCAAAGGAAGGCTTCTTTGGCTAAGTTTAAGAAGTGGTGACCGGACACACCTGTGCCTGGGGCTATATAACTGCCTGCCTGGAAGCTTCCCTTTGCTTGTGGCAAACTTCTTACAAGCCCTCCTCTTGCCTGTACCTTGCTCCCAGCACCTGGTTCCTGATACCTTGAATTTATCTCTGGACTCTTGACCCTTGGCTTTGGAACTCTGACTACGGCTTTGCTTGGCACTCTGGTAAATGAACTTCCTTGAGTAAGTGTGTGCTTCCTTGTCTCCTTCCAGCTGGACTTTGCTGGCTCTCCCACTCACTTCTCCAGACTGGCTTGCCACCTTTACAGTCGGCTTCATGTGGAACTGGAACATGTTGGTTACTGTCCACTTCAACAGTTCCCAAATATGTCTTCATACCTCACTATAAACTGACCCCTGAGGTTTGTAACCTCCAGACTGCTGTCTAGGATTTGAGGTCTAGCTGAGGTTCCATGGACCTTACAGTTGTACAGGGACAGAAGAAGCATTGCCTCAGCCATGGTTGTTGCTGAGAGTGGAGCCACCATGTTGTTCTCTCCAGTTGCAACTTGTTATGCCCTTGCCCCAGGGTCCAGACTGCCAGGACCCAGAGAGCTCCCTTTCCAGCAGCCACACCCCAGAAACATGAAAAGGCAGTACTTACAGTAGTCAGTGCAGGAGGTAAAAGGAGAGCTCAGGCCTCAGGCAGTGCTTATATGGTAAGGGTTTGTTAATTAGGACCCAGCTGGCCAGAATGCCGAGGCTATATACTCAGAGGCCTCAACAACAGAAGGTTGCTGGAAGCTACTGACACTATTGGTGGTGACAACCATGGTGATTTTTGCATTCTGTATCTGTGTGCTTTGGACCTCGGACCTCAATGCTTCGCTCACATTATTGGTTTGGCTTTTAGACTATTCTCTTTCTGGATTGTTGTTGTGTTTTATTGAGAGTTTATTCAGCCCTGAGCCTGTTTTTACAGAGTTGTTGTTATCTAGCTAATTAGGCAGTTGAGGAACCTTGGTGGGTTGCCAACCCCAGGACACAACTACTGGCACTGCTATTGGAGCATTTGTCCTTCCCCCCTCCCCCAGCAAAGAACCAGATTTTCTGGGCCACCTACCCTACTATGTATGATAGAATCATAGAGTCAGAAGAGACCCCAGGGGACCATCAAGTCCAACCTCCTGCTATGCAAGAACACACATCAAAGCACTCCCAATAGATGGTCATCCAGCCTCTGCTTAAAAAATTCCAAAGAAGGAGACTCCACCACACTCTGAGGCAGCATGTTCCACTGCCAGACAGCTTTGACCATCAGGAAGAGCTCATTGTCATTGTCGAGTCCTGTCCATTAGTGGTGGGGTGTGGGATACAGCATTGAGCCACATGATCTCTAATTATTCTGAAATGACCTTTACCTCTCTAATAGTCCATGCAACCCTCTCTTCAACTTCCTGGGTCTCGGCCTGCAATGGGGATGAGTTGCCCTTTCTGGTGGTTAGTGACTTGGTTTTGACTGACCGGAGCAGAGATGGTTCTTCCCAGTCAGGGTTGGAGGGCATATGGGGAAACACATCCCCCAGCAGGGAGTCCTCGTCTAGGGTATACACGGGGAGTGAGGGAGAGCCTATGGATAGACCATTACTATCACTGCCTCCTTAGTAGCTAGTCTCTGGTTTAGTTCAGCAACCTGACAATTGCAAGCCTCATGGCTCATATTTTTGTGCTGAACTTTGGTCTGACTGGGTGGTATGCTGTGCCTTAGCATGCTTTCTCTTGAGAGGTGGTCAGCCTTGAGAGTGGTTACTCTCTAATTTGGAGCAGGCCTCCTGTGCACCAGACAAAAAGGTCAATTTGTCCACCAGCAGGGTGCTGTTTTGCACCTGGAGCCCAAGCCCCCATTGCACACTCAAGCCCCCATTGCTCCTTTGGAGAGATTGAAAATGGACCTCTCCTTCTGCTGTTTATGGTAGGCATCACGCAGGGTGCTAAATAGTTTTAAAGGATCCTTTCTTCCATGAGTCGTTCCCTTTGCTGACAACCCATTTCTTGAGCTTGTCCAATTTGCTCTGTTCCTTGCACATTTTCCAATAGGTTTTGCCAATAACAAATTTAACAACGAAAATATGATGGTGCATTCCTTAACACAGTCATGCACACACAATGCCTTTTGCAGCTTCTCAGACTGAAGTGAAGGTGTTCCATACACCGGCCAGGACACACCCTTGAAACTGGGGACAAATGAGGCCAGGCACACAGGGATAGGGTCCTTTGAGAAAATCCCTAATGTCTGCATCAAGCAGAGCTGCTAAGGAGGGAAAGAACTCTAAGGAACGTGCGACTGCGTGGCTGAGTAACACGGATTGAGGGATCAAGGTCCTAACTGAGTCCTGCCTTATAACTGCTTTTTTAAATTGAGGGGTGCCTCTTCCTAGTCCAGGCAAAGTGTTTAAACCCGGGGCCAGTTGTTGCCATACATGATGCATGAACATGCTAAACTATGGGTTACCACCAAACACAATGTGCTAACTGTAAGTCTCTCAGGGAGCTACATTGCAGTGGTACAACACAAGAGGGCTCGGGGCTTCCCACTCGCCCTGACGGAACTACAAAACCCAGAAGTGGCACACTGCCCACATAAAGTGAGGTTAGGAGGTTCTGCTTGTTACACCCTCTGTAACCTTAAGTGCTAGTGTTTTTGTGGCATATGTTTGTTCTAACTGTGATTCCTAGTTCTTCAGATCCCACACCACAAGAGACCCAAAGATAGAGAGTGATTCCCAGCATGATCACAGGCCCAGCCCTTCCATTTTATTATGGCTCACTGATGGCAAACTAGTGGCCAGATAGGTGCAGCTGGATCCTGGGAGAACCTAAAAGAGGCATTGACCCCCCCCCCACTCTCTCCATTCCGTTGAGGGAAGTGCCATTTTTCTCCACAGGTGTTCAAAAAGCCAGAAATGGTGCTGCAGCAGACAGTGCAGAGGGGATCATTGCTTCTTTTAGGTTCTCTTGGGATGGACTAAGCTCTCACTTTTTTGCCACTCGACTCAGAGAAGGGGATGGTTTCTTTTTTGATAACAGTTAAGGTACAGTACTTACATTGACCTGTGGATAAGTTGACTCAGGTTTCTTGGATCAATTTTTTGACTAAAATTATTAGACTTATACATGAGTATATACAGTATTCCAAGTTAGCTATTTTCATTTCCAATCTCCCCTTGAAATTCTTTTGTTCAACCACAGCCACTTTGAGCTCAGTATTGTGATACTGGTTTTGGGATATTGCCATTTCTAGTATCATATTTGGATCCATCTATTAGTTGCATAAAGGTTGTCCATTGCATAGGCTGTTCTGTTTGTCCTGCGTAGAAAGCAGAGGAGGATAGTGTACATTATGTTGGAAGATGAGCAAATAAATGAACCCCTACTGCTGGTAGTTACCCACATTACCAGTCATTATTATTAGGACTGCTAATCCTATTGTCAGAATGAATGTACAAACAATGTTGGCATCTGCGTTCCCCCCCTTTGTTTCCATCCGTGGCATGGGGCCTGTTGTAGGTGAGTTGTCATTTAGGGTGGAGTTTCACTGTTAAAAAAAAAAACCTGTCAGAGGATAGTATTATTGTCCAGAATGGATTGTAGCCAATTGATGGTAAATTTGAATGTTCTCAAGTTGGGATTTGTAGGTGACTAGTGGTCTTCTTTCATTATGTTCTGGACCTATGTGCCATTCTTCCCTTGTTAGTTTATTTTTTCTTCACTGGGTTGGTATTGCAGTTTGAGAAATGCCTCAAGCTACATAAGCATTGAGTTCCAATCCATGAGCTTTGAGTTCTGGTCTTGGAGATCTGACCAGATCAGGTTGTACTGGAAAACATGGCTATAGTCAACATGTCTGATGAGGTGTTGTTGGTGAGGAAACTGGAAGCATGTAAGTATGTGTTGTGATCAATGGGATTTTAATGTAACACGGTGCTTTTATGTCCATTCTGTAGTTGCTGAGAAAGTGAACCTGTTGTGTAGAGTATTCCAGGTTCAGGCTGGTGTTCTGGGCTCCTATTCTCTTGATTTGGGACAATCTCAATTAATTTGCTTAGGCCCTGCTTTTTGAGCTCCGTTAAAATACCCCAGTCTCTTTCTTCTTTTCCTGCTCTCTTCTTCTGTCCTCAGCTTATTTTGAAACAGAGTACAAATTGACAATTTTATCTGTACTCATTTAACTCAGGAGGGGGCACAGGAGAGGAGGAACAGAGTCAGCAGTGTGATGCGGCAGCTGAGAAAGCCAATGCAATTCTTGGTTGCATCAATAGGAGTATGGTGTCTAGATTGAGGGAGGTATTGGTACCACTTTATTCTGCTTTGGTTAGACCTCATCTGGAATACTGTGTCCAGTTCTGGGCACCCCAATTCAAGAAGGATATGGAAAAGCTGGAGCAGATTCAGAGAAGGGCAACCAAAATGGTGAGGGGCCTGGAAGCCGTGCCCTATGAGGACAGACTTAGAGAGCTGGGTATGTTTAGTCTGCAGAAGAGAAGGTTGAGAAGGGACATGATAGCCATGTTTAAATATTTGAAGGGATGTCATGTTGAGGAGGGAGTGGGCTTGTTTTCTCCTGCTCTTGAGACCAGGACAAGGAGCAATGAATACAAGCTGCAGGAGGGGAGATTCCACCTGAACCTCAGGAAGAATTTCCTGATGGTCAGGGCTGTCCGGCAGTGGAATGTGCTGCCACGGAGTGTGGTGGAGTCTCCTTCTTTGGAAGTTTTTAAGCAGAGGCTGGATGGCCACTTGTCAGGAGGGCTTTGAGGGATTTCCTGCATGGCAGGGGGTTGGACTGGATGGCCCTTGTGGTCTCTTCCAACTCTACACTTCTATGATTCTATGATTGTCCTTACTAGCAAACTCAGGCAAAAGCAAATTGCTGCATCCTCTCATAGACTATGGGTTCTGCCTCATCAGTAATATCTACCATCTTGACCACACTCTGAGTTCCTTGGCCACATGTGCCTCTGCTTTCATCTGTACAATGTTGGAGCGGATGGATGGATCCTTCACAAATAGTAACTAAAGATGAGAAATAGATCCTCTCAGCATGAAGGAAATAATTCATTTAGTCAGGCTGAGTTTTCCTTTGCTGCCTTTTAATTTCATTATCTGCAATTGTAGGAAGGGTATGGAGAATGAATTTCCCTTGTTAATTTCTCTTCCATTATATCCATCAGCTACTGCTCCTGGACATTTTAACAGCCAGAAGTCCTCTATTTGCATATGGTGACACATCTATAGCTGTCATTAGACCCAATTTACACGCATGGTTTGCTTCTTGAGGCAGAAGCAGCTAAATTTTATCTAGAGACAGGAAGGTCAGAAAAGTTTAATTGATTGTATAATGCAATTGAAAAGATTGGCAGGGCTCTCAGGCAATTTGGGGACAGCTGTCTTCAGAACCTGTAACACGTACCAGCTGTGACAGCAGGAGGATCATCACAGAGTATGTCTGTGTGTATCTTTCAAAGTGACTAACAAAACAGAAATATTTTAATATTATTGCATGCCATTTTGGCTTCTTCCTCTTTCCACTGCTGTGACAACAGTAAGCTGTATCCGAGGTGATAGCCACAGAATACAGACAGTAGAGTATTCTAAAGGAGGTGAATGATATTAGAAGCCATACTCTAGAGTCCTAAATTGAGAACACAAGGTTCTGGAGTATCAATTAATATCATCGATCTGGGAAATGGGCTGCACTACACCTGTCTGAAGATTTGAGCTTGAGAGCCAATGTGTGGTGCAGTGGTTTTAAACTTGTGGAACTCCTATTCCCCTCCCTCACTCCATCCCACTGCCGCTGATTGGTCAATTTTTTAAAAAAAGTTGTAGAAACCGTTGTTATGTTTTAGTGCAAGTGTGTGAATCAATGTAATGATTCTGCATGTAGGAAAAAAATACAGCAGTTCTTCCATTTTTACAATACACTGGCTTAATGTCGATGTTAACCACGCTAAGACCTCAACTTGTGCAGAACCATGGAGAACAGAACAATGTCAAACTGGTTTAACGTGCATATGTAAAAGTGACAATACGACGCTACTGGGATGTATCAGCCTTGTGCGGAAAGGGCCCTAACCTAAGAGATGAATTTACCTAGGAGATGGAACTGTGTGAGAGATGGACCTGTCTGGAGTATTTTGAATATAAATGTAATAAATGTATTAATTTTCCAAAATGTGAAACTAAAAAAAAAAGCAACCATTAAAGACAAAAATTAAATAAGGAAAAATACATATGGTTGAAATCTAATAATGACGGAGAATAGTATAGTTAACACATTTTCCTCTATTACTTTTCAGTTCATACAAATTGAAATAAATCCATTAATGACTTGGTGGTTTTATGACTTTTGTATTTAATCTTTTTTAAAGGATATGAGTACTTCCCACTTTATAAAACCTTTCAGAGTTTCAGATAGTACCTCTTCATTTAGTCCAGATACGTTCACCTGACCTTGAATGTTATCTATTTATCATCTTGCCATAAGATATCCTTTAACAGCCTTTATTTGCATGCTTTTGTTTTGCCAGTAAGAGGTTTTGGAATTCCTTGTTCAGAAGTTTCTGCAGTTTTGATTTCAAATGGGTTATAGGTCATATGCAAACATAATCATTTTATGAATCATGCGTATTTTTATTTTTGTTCTCTGTGATTTTTTTTCTATACAACTTTGAAGAAAGCTATAAGACTATTTGTAGGCCAAAACCAATCTGGCTTTTTCACTAATAAAGACCATCTTCCAGCATCTTGAGATGTGCCTACTTTTTAAACAGTTAACAAACATTGTTGACTTTTAAATTCCCCCTGCAAAAACAGAGACTTTAAGAAGTGTTGCATACTCTTCGAGAGTTCTGATTTGGCAGGAACAGTCCTGAATAATCCCGTTATCTAATTTTTCAGCTGCTTTTAAAATGTCCCAGTTTCTTTCTCTTCCTCCTGCTTTCCCCTTTTGTCCTCTGCTTACTCAAGTTGCTGCAAACTGCCTTCCAAATGCAAAAGCAATTTATACTCAATTAAATCAGCAGGATTTCGAATCTACCGCAGCCTTTCCTACCTTGTGTGGTCTCCCTTATTACTAGCTTTTGCCATCTTGACCACACCTTGATCTTGCTTGGCTTAAAGCACTTGGCTTGCAGCACTGACTTAAAAAACAAACAAACTCACCTTCTCCTACAGTCTCTGAGATTTCTTAGCTGCATATGTCCCAGTTTTCATCTGTGAAATGTTGGAGGTATGGACTTCCCCATTTTTTTCTGTCAAAATGATTTTCCCACTCTAACACATTTGACTGGCATTTTAAAACATCTGCTTTGGCTCTTTATGACTGAATGAGGAAAAGCATGGAAGGGGAGACAAGGTTTCCATCATTTAACTAGGAGCATTATTATCAAGGGAACACTCCCTGAATGGGCAGGAAAAGCACAGATCTTGCTAACTGGTGTGCTGGTGTGTAGGTGTGCTTTAATGACATATTTTTAATTTGATTTTAATTTCTGGATTATTCAATCTCCTTGTGATTTTTGTATCTTGTGAATTTTTAATGACATGTTTTCTAATTTGTTGTAAGTTGCTTTAAGTCCTGAACTGGAAGAAGGTGGAGTAGAAATAAATACATTAGTTTTATTACTACTGCCACTATTATTATTCATGCTATTTTCTGGAGAAATGACCTTCTAACAGAAAACTAACTTCTGTAGGTGGATTCATATCATCTTTGTTGTTGCTGTTGTTGTGTTACCTTGACTTCTGGGGGTCCTTGGGGACACCCAGATTTGCTCCAAAAATACAAAGATTGGGGAAATTAGCAGAGCACTGCTTAGCAAAGTAGAGGGCAGGGCAGGGCAGGGCAATACAGCGAGATCTTGAACTCTATGTCTATGGAGTCAGACCACATGAGAGCCAGGCCAAATGTCCAATTGCCAGTAGTTTATTTAGCAGAATTGGTGAAATATCCACACACATACACACAGTGAAGCAGTCACTCACACTCACAAGGACCAATGAGTTGGAAAGATATAAAGATCGGGAAAAGTGGGGGAAAAAGAGTGGTTTATACTGCACCTGACCCTGTAGTCTGTGGCTCGGGAAAAAGCAAGGCGAAGGTGGCTCAGCAAAGAAAGAAAGCTGAGGGGAGCTCTTCACTAGCAGAATGCCTGGGCATTAATCATGTGTGGGACTTCTCCAAAGAGGGCCTCAAAAAGGGGACTCAATTATAGGGCAAAACATGCCTCAGGGGCAGACCCTTTCCCAGAAAAGGGCAATGGCCAAATCATGTAGATGGACTTCGTTTTTGTGTTTCTTGCTGTTGCAATCGTTAAGCTCATCTGGAGGACACGTAGTCCCCATCACGGTGTCATTGTTGTTGATGGTCCATTGTGTGTGTCTATATGCCTTTCGAGGTTTCCCTCTTGGAGACATGACTGGGGGAGTTTTGGCCTGACCTCACTAGTTGTGCTTCAGTTTTAGACCCAGATGTCTACGTTCCTGTCCGGTGAACCTCTGGCTTAATTTTGGATATTAAATATTATGCTTCCCCAGGACTGGATCTGCTAGCAGGGATTACAGTCGTTGTGTGCGTGTCTTCATAGAATCATAGAATCATGGAGTTGGAAGAGACCACTGGGGCCATCCAGTCCAACTCCCTGCCATGGAGGAACACACATCAAAGCACTCCTAACAGATCATGCTGAAAAGGCATGAGTTAAAAATGCTAGAGTAATTTGTACTCAACTCAGCCAGGGAAGTAGACAGGTAGGAGCATAATTTTGCCCTACCCAGGTAGGCTACAGCAAAATCAAACTGCTGTGACCTCTCCCATCTTGTGTGTTCTTCCTCATCAATTATTATTGCCAACTTGACCATACTTCAATATTTCTTGGCCACATGTGTCCTGGTTTTCATCTGCAAAGTGTTTCAGTGAACAGAGATGGGTGGTGGAACCGATGCTATGACTTGTAACACACATGCCATATTTGTTTTCTTTCCTGCAGAAGTGGAAGAGTATACATCAAAAACTGCAAGCTGGTTGACCTACAGGAAGAGAAGGTACATCTTGAGACCACCTGTTCACACAGGCCCTTTCCACACGTGGGGCGGGTAAACGGGGGGGTGCACGCAGGGACGGATCTTACTGCTAAACGGGTTGCTCCGTCCCCACAGGGAGCGCGTGTTTGCCGCTCCAAACGGTGGCGAATTTCGGCGGCGTTTGGCGGCGCCCAAAATGGCGGCCACCGGCTTCCAGCGGCACTCCGCCAATCAGGGCAGCGCGCCAGCTGGAAGCCTGCCCTCGGGCAGCTCTACAGAGACGCGCTAACTCATCCCTGCAGTTCTAAACGGGGCGTGGCAACGGGGCAACGCGCGCAAGTCACATAAAAACCACTTGAGAAGTGGTTTTTATAAGACTTGCAGCGCCACCCCTGCGGCCGCACGAGGGCGGTTTGAGGTTTAGAACCTCCCATTTGCAAACCGCCCTCGCGCGCCTCGCTGTGTAGGAGACCTCCTGGGGAGGTCGCCCTAGCGCGGGCAATATGCCCGTGTGGAAAGGGCCACAGACTTATCAGGGAATATGAAAGAGTTTTGGGTACAGCAGAACAAACTCTCCTGAAAAAGGGTAATGGAGAGGTGGATAATGCTAGCAGTGAGAAAGACTACCAAACATAGGAAGCAAGTGCCTGAAAGAATATGCCCATGCTGTCTTAGGAGCTACACAACAGTTTCCCAGCCATCCCTTTAGACTGAGGTGGGTAAAGCGTGGCCTGTGGGCCTCATGCAGCCCCCAGGGCTGTTTCTGTGCCCCCATGGTAAAAAATATCCAATGCTCTGGAGTGCCAGCAGATGTGCCCTAGGTGGTGTAGAGGGCACTTCCACCATGTTCCACCTCAGAGGTTGAAAACATTTTTTTTTTGCATTTTTTTTGTCCCATAGTGCTCCAAAACGTCCACTAGGGGCATGGGATGCCTTTATACTACATTTTATCTGCTTGGGTCAATTTAGGTCCAAGAGAGGTCTTTTTTTAAAAAAAATCAACAACCAAAAACATGATGAAAATGTCTCCATGCCTCCCTAGAAGCAAAAAACTTATTATTTTTTCCCTCTTCTTTCCTTCTTCCTTCCTTCCTTCCTTCCTTCTGAGGGCCAGCCAGCCCCTCCCTAAACTGCAAGACCCAGGATTCCATAGGATGTTGAAAGTGGAATAATAGCACTATAACAGGCTAGTGTGGAAATGGCCCAAGTTTCCTGATTCTTCAGGCAGCTTCTGAAAGAGACAGATTTTTACATACAGCAATGAGAGGCCCAGGTGAAATACTGTAAGGACAATCCTCTCTCTTCAGGAATAGTCAATGGCTCATTTATATTTTCTCATTTATATTATGCCACATCATCCAGTGTGAACCCTTGGAACAGCTTATGGGACTATAAATAGAACAAAGCAATGTAAAAGCCAAAGAAAGCTGAGAGGGGAAAAAATTGAAATTAAAGAAAAGTTTTACAGATATCACAGACCACCAAGAAAATGAATGAGAAGCAGAACAAATCAAGTCGGAACTCTCATTGGAAGCCAAAATGACTAAAACTGTGGTTATCAGGAAATGAAACGACTCATTAGAAAGGACAATAATGCTTGGTAAATTTGAAGGCAGTAGGAAAAGAGGAAGACAGCACTGCAGATAGGCAGACTCTGTCAAGGAAGTCACAGCCCTGAATCGGCAAGAGCTGAACAGGGCCTTTGACGACTGGGCTCTTGGAGATCTGTCATCCATATGGTGACCAAACGTTGAGGCTGACTTGATGGCATACAACAACAACAACAAGTTTAGAAGAATCATAGAGTTGGTAGAGACCTCAGGGGATATCCAGTCCAACCCCCTGCTATGCAGGAACACACTTCAGAGCATTCTCAATAGATAGCCATCCAGCCTCTGCTTAAAAACCTCCAAAGAAGGAGACTCTACCACACTCTGAGGCAGCATATTCCACTGCCAGACAGCTCTGACTGTCAGGAAGTTCTTCCTTAGGTTCAGGTGGAAATGAGATCAAATACAGAAAATGTATGAAAAAAGAACTTCACCAGCAGTGGCAGAGCTTGGAGTGTGTGGAGGGTGGTGGTGGACAGGGCTACAGTGTAGTGGGCAGGACTATGACACATGGGGGCGTGGCCACAGTGCATGGGGATGTGGCCATGGTGCAAGGGGCAAGGCTACTGCACATGGGTGCATGGCTACAAGCTGGGATGATCCCAAAAAATTGCTGCCCGGAGTGAACTGCCTCTATTGCTCTTCCTGTCCCTACACAACTGTTCATCAGAAAATATTATCATGGCAACTCAGTTTATATCTACAAGACGACAACAAGAGCAGTGGGGTAAAAAAAGTAAATACCAGCTTAATTGAAAACAGCAGGCTTCCTCACACTCAGCTTGTCAGAAAGGATAAAAACATTTTGAGTCCACTGATTGAAACTAAGTCCCTTTGAGTTTAGAGAGGTTTATGCTCATATTATACACAGATCTGATTTGAATGTCTTTAGAGTCAAGCAGAGGGACAGCCAACTGCTCAGGGTTTTCGCTCAGGGATATAGATACAATGGGGGTGAAATGAAGGCATCACCTCCAAATAAAAACACTGCTCCTCCAGATGAAATTTTCCTTTAGTCCCCAAATTTCTAGCACTGTGGTAACTTAAAATTTCAGTTGAGTAATCAGAAAGATCATTCAGGTACCCAAAGGAAAGGGATGGTCATCCTTCCCCAAGAGTTTGTCTTCAAATGAAGAACCAGAACTACTTTTGGAGGAGCCTTCACAGATGCCCAATAACTAGCCCAGTCCTCCTTCAGTTGAGCAGGCCAGGTTGGGTTCAGAGCAGGAAGAGAAGCAAAGAAGGAGCCCCTTACTCCCAGAGAAAGGCAGGGTCTCAGACATCTGGCTGAGACCATCCCCTACAGAACAAGTGAAAAGGTGCAATCAAGGCATTGAGAGGAGCACACCTATGTAATGCTCTCCCTAAATAGTGCTGGGGGTCAGGGCATTAGCTGAACTTGCTGCCTGTATTAGGAGGTTACTTTCTCTAGCCTCTGTGCTAAGTACAACTTCAGTCTTCCTTTCAACAGTTCAGTCTATGCAAGTGTGTCTAATGGATTTACAACTTTTGAACTGTTTAATGACTTGGCTACCTATGGCTTCCCAGAAATCTCTCTCATTTACTGCTTTCTTGACCCTGGACTGTTCTGACACCTGATACCTCTTGCTTCTAGAGCTTTTAATTTGAGAACCCTGAATCTTCCTGGAAGGGATAGGGAAACTGACCAAGGGAAGATGAACATGTCAATTAGAAGAATACTAGGTATGAATGATATTCAAGTTTTCATTCTCTGCAATGCTAGAAATTTGGAGATTGAAGGAAAATTTCCTTGGCGGGGAGAATTCCTATGGGGACAGTGTCATCATTTTGCCCCCTCTTTAGCTGTACTCTGGCTCACTGCCTCTTGAATCCTCCTAGCTACAGCAGGTTTTAAATTGGGCCAGCGCCAGCAGTGGTAAGTTATGAAGTGTAAAGGCTTACCATGAGAGTTCCTATAGCAACATTTCTCAAAACTATCCCCAAACCAGCTTTCATTGCTGTCACCAGCAGATAGATAGATAGATAGATTGATTGATTTAGCAAAATAAATGGTTTTTCATTACCCTTTCCAAAATACTCTGCATTATCACAGGAATAGACTTTGAGAAAACCATTCTTTCTCAGCCTCAGAGAAAGGCAATAGTAAACTCCTAGAAACAAATCTTGCCAAGAAAATCCTAGTATAGATTCACTACAAATCAGAACTGCTTTGAAGGCACATAACTTGAAAATGCTTACAACAGGGATGGGCAGCAAATTTCCTGTCCTTGGACCTTCTGGGGGCTTCACAAACTGCCAAAAAAATTATATCTGTCTCCTGACATGGTTGTAAGGTGACTTATGGTTCTTAAAAAATGGCATTTTATTCATAGAAACTTAAGAGTTAGAAATTATCCAAAGGGTCATTTACTCTCTCTCTCTCTCTCCACTAAAGCACCCTGAAGGGTGGCATACCCTCCAGGATCTTGCAGATGAAAAGTAGGACCTACGTGGCCAAGTAGCATCAGAGTGTGCTCCAAATACGGAAAGTTATTAGTGTGGAAGAACACACAGCCTAGAAGGGGCTATAACTGTGTGCTTTTGCCCGAGCCTTCTCAGAAGGGCAAGCCTCTGCCCTCTCCTCTCCATCCTTAACTGAGTGCAAACTACCTTTGAAATTTGAACTCAGTTTGCAGCCATTGAAATAAGTTGAGGACAAAGGGGAAAAGGCAGGAGGGAGAAAGAAACTGGAACATTTTTAACTGATTTCAAAAGGTGCAACAACAGAGGATTAGTGAGGACTTTTCCTATCAAATGATATGAGATAGCCATTTGACCCCTGTTTAAAAACTACCATTGAAGGTTTTAAAAAGATAATATTTTGATATTAATGAGTGCAGAGGAAAGATGCAACCAATTTAAGAGGGGAAATACCATTCTTGGAGACTTTGAGAAGGAGTTAATTCACCCTCTTTTGGCCAGAAAAGTATAGTACAGAGGGATCAAGGACTGCTCAAGCAGCCTTGGGGAAAGGAGGGCTGTGTATATGATATGGTTGTTGGGAAAATTCAGTCACCTTTCGCAATGATTGTGATGGTAACAATTAAGCACAGAGGATACAGATCAGTCTGAATGGAGAGGCAGATGCTGGCATTATCCTTGCTAATCCAAAAGTACTTAGGCTTCTACTCTTAGCCTTGGCTGCACTAACCCACTGACAAGCTCTCCTGATTAGCAGTGAACGGTACACACATATCTAAACTTTTGCTCTGCTCACATTCTCTGTGCTTTCTTTCCCTCTAAACCTTTAGCAATATCTCCCCCACTATTTATAGACATTTTCTGCTTGGATTGTGCTCACCTGATACATCTGTATTTTTCTAGAGAGCTGATAAATTATCAGACCAATAAAGGAGCACATAAAAGTCAGGCTGGGGACAAGTTAGGTTGATTAACTCACCCCTAAGATCAGCAAGTATACACTGTATTAAATGGCCCTGTTACAGATCAGACTTTGAATAGTTAATAAAGTGGCTCTTAGTTTACTCTTATTTTGTGTGTCTGTCTCTTTAGTCTGACAAGGAGGGCAGTGCACATTTACCACTTAAATCTGCCCAAAGGTATAAAAATGGTTCCGTAGTCCTATTAATACTTTAAATAGGAAGAAACCAAGGCTTAACAGTAAAATCCTATGAATGTTCTCAGAAGTTAAGTCAAGGGCATTCAAAAGATTCTAGCCACACTAGCGCTTTTGACTGCATTGTTTCCTTTTTCTTTTCCTTCTTATGTTCAATAGTTAAATATGGATTTATATAACATAAGAATAAGCTCCCTTTTTGCTGTTAAGTTACCAACTCTGGCAGATGCCATGGCACAGAAAGTGGAGCTGTCCTTCTGTTAATCCCTCATGTGGCTGTGCAGTGGTATAAACTGTATTTTGTTCTGTATGTAGTGCCTCCGTTGTCATGGTTGAGGTCACTTTATTATTAAGTTACAGGAATGCTTGAGGCCAGGCTGGGTTTTATTCGATGAAACCCACTATGTTACTGTTTGTGGCAGCACACAAACATAAACTACAGGGAAAATATCCTGTGCTTAATTGTGTTGTTACCCCAAAATGGTGGGTGACTCAGGGGTCCACCCACAATGCCAGTACCTACATGTGACAGAGTAGAATTAATTAGCTCAAAATTCGGAGGTCTGCAAGAGGGGGGTAACTACAAAATCTTTCCACCAATGTTTACAGGGTCTTGCAGGAAAGAACCAGCCAGAGATTTAAAAGTAAACTAAAAATGTGTTTTATTGAGGGGAATTCACTCACACATGCACACAAGATGCAAACAGCCAAACATTCACACAAGAGCTAACTGAAGGATAAAGGGAGGAAAAATTATAGAGAGACTGGGGGTTTGGGGTTACAATTACCAATCCAAAAGAGTAGTGAAGAAGCAGCAATGTGGCTTAGACTTGTATGTCTAAGGACACTACACAGCCAGGAAGCGAACTGGCAGAGAGACATTCAGCAACTGCTGAACTGCAAATAGTTGCTCAAAACTGGGGATGCTTATACTCCATTTCATTCCCTGAAGGGGTGTGAGTTAATTGCTTTCTAGCAGGGTAAACAAAGGGTCTGGAATGGACTGATTGTTTCAATGTCTCAGTTGGGTGAAGTTACTGAGGCAGGCTTCGGTAGGAAATGCACACAGCAAGGGTGCTTGCCTCTGCTCTGAGCCTGGCTATTGCTCTCATTGAAAGGATTATCTTTTAAAACCTGCTCATGTTGGGGTCACCTTTTTTTTTTTGGTCTGTTTTTCTGAGCCAAGGTTCCTTCTTCCACATGGTTTCGAGTCATAAGTGTATATAATTTATATTTTATGCCAGTTAATCATATCTGCAATTAATATATTTTGCCAACTATATCAAACTGAGTCTGCACAGCCCAGTTACGGTGTGTATATTGCTTACTTGGAGCCGTGTGATGAATGTCACTGCTGGGGACAGCAACCATTTGATAGTCTTCATGCAAGAGATCAGGTGGTCGGTGATTGGCACCTTGTGCCAAATCACAGCAGATGATGGGGGTGGGGCTGGACACTATTTTGATTGCTCCTTCATATGTCCTTTTTGATCTTCACAGCACAAGAGTCCAGGACATTCCTAACATGAGGATCTGTCAGGCTTTGTGTGTGGCTCAATGCGCTCTTGCCACTCACATGTGGAGTCTGCTTGCCCTGTGCGATAAGCCAATCGCCACACCAAGGTAGAGATCATAACAGGAACAGCTTTATTTTTTCTGTGCAGCTGGATGCAACCTGGTCACAAAGCAGGTTCCAAACCCAAATCCAAAACAATTTTTACAATTGGACAAGTCTCCAACTCCAATCAGTCTTCAGAGAGAGTTAATATTTCTGGTATTTTACAGTGCCAAAGTCAGATGTCGCTCTTCGGCCCATTTTAGATGTTCTCTTCTGGCTCCTCCCAACAACATCAGAGTGGTTACTGTCAATACCATCCTTTCCTTGCTGATGGTAGGAACCTTGTTTACCTCTTCCACACTTCTGTGACATCATGAGCTAAGGCTATAGTTATATCATCAGCTTTACATTAGACAATCAAGTGTACCAATTCTGTTTGATCCCGTTCTGTTACTTGAAAATGTTCTATTGTTTGTATCTAACTTCTGTTAGGTTAGATAAAATGTACAACTTGGGAAACAATAAGTGTTGGAAGTGCCAGAACAGGACTGGCTCATTCCACCATATGTGGTGGATGTGCCAGTAGTTAAATGCTTTTGGGAGAAAATATACAGATTTTATCAGAGATCTTTTAAATTAAGCTTCCTCTGAAACCAGAATTTTTTAAAATTAAATGTTACCATGTATCTGGAGGAGGCTTTCATAAGAAAATATTGGAGAGTTCTGTTGTATATGGTTTCCATTGCCGGAATAGAATTAGTGAATTCCTGGAAAAATTCAGAGGTACCAAATTTAGAATTGTGGCTAATTAAAATACTCAACATGAAAGAACTTGGTACACTCGTTCAAAATATCAAAGGGAAGACTAACAAGACACTGGAAGAATGGACACTAGTTGTTAACTTCCTCAAACAGAAATGGCAGGATGTGATTATTGACCGAAATAAGCTAATTATAGTTTTTAACTGATCATTATTTATAGATGAAATCTTTTTTTAAGTGAGAAGAGGAAGATCAGTAAGAGAGAGTGTTAACAGAGAGAAACAACACTAGAAGAACTTAAATACTAAACACTAAAAGAAACAACACTAGAAAGGGACTTAAATATTAAGTGATCAATAACTCCATATAAGGATAAGAAGGAAGGTGAAACCAACAGACCAGTTAGGTATAATGGATAAATGACACAGATAATGAAGATGAAAAATTACTTGTTGATAGTTTTCTGATCAGTTCTAGGGAATTACTGACAGATGGATTAATGTTTGAGATAATCCATTATATACAGGAGTGAACTGGAATTCTTTCTGATTTCGCTTTTAATCATTTTTGTGAGAAGAATATTCTTTTTAGCAGTGGTGGCAGCAGGGATGGAATGGAAATTTGTCAGTTTCCCAAATGGTGTTGAATTTGGAGTTCTGGTCCCCTTGAGAAATGTATGTGGGAATAAAAACAGTATTTCAAAAGTTCCTACAAATTGTGACAGTTTTTTTTTAAAAATGGTACAGCAGTTTTTGAGAATTGTGCAAGAGTTTGAAAAACTGCATAGCTGTGCAATCTAAACCTACACTCACAGTATTTTTTACTATGAACTGAAAACTGCAGTTTCCCAAGGGAAAAAATATTAACATAAACACGCACATTAAAGCATGCGGCATCATGACTGTAGTCTTTGCCAATTTGGAAGTTGTACAACTCAAATGTTACACAGCAGGAAAAAAAAAGAACCTCAGGCCAACTGAAGCTGCAGCTACACATGATTTTGTTGTGCAGCATTGCTGGATTTTGCACAAAACCAAGTGGCTTTGTTTTGTTTTGTTTTTTCACAACACTGCCCATTTTGAACTACATTTTTGCACAACATTGCCGACAAGAGCCTCTACTTGAGAGTCATCTATCTGAGAGTCTTTTACAGGTTGTCCCAGTGGGAAATCCAGTGTAAGCATTTTCTCCAGCCTAGGTCTTACTCCATTCTCTCACTCTAGTATTGGAGAGTTTTGCAGCAAAGATAGAACATTGCTTTCCTAATGAGATACCAAAGTCCCTTTGGCTTGTGCTTTAAAGGGGAAATCATGCACAAACTTTCAGGATTCCAGCCAATTTTTAAAAAAACAACCCATGGACATTTACTTACATTTGTGATCCATTAAAATTTGCATTCACTTAAGCGCAAAGTTGTCACAACAGGTTCAGGGGTTGAAATAAAAAAAAAAAAGAGCAATGATCATCAGAGCCCCTTTCACATTGCACAGTCATGGCACTATTTTCCACTGTATCTACCATGGCAGCATCCTGTGGAACACTGGGATTTGCAGTTTAGGGAGAGCTCTAGTGCCTCACCAGACTCCAAATACTGGGGGTGCAGCCAGGAGAGTTAGAAGTGGAATATAGCAATATAATTGCTTAGCATGAAAGAGACTTGGGTCTCTATAGGTTCTGATCATAGCAAAAATACTAAGAAAGTACCAAATGAATCTTTGCCCAGTGGAGCATAAAATGCAAGTTGCCACAGTTTTAAGCTTGTTGAGTTCAACAAATAAATAAGTTGCTTTTTCTGTAAACCCTTTCTTGCATCAATGTAAATCAGGGCTTTCCAAACGGTGTGTTGTGACACATTAGTGTGTCGCCTGTAGTATGTTGGTGTGTCGCCTCCTCAGCCGAGAAAGGCCCCCCCCACCTGAGCTTGGCCCACTGCTGTCACTCTCTCTAGGGCCTTTCTCCTGCAAGAGCGATGGCAGCAGCAACAACTGGGTGGGAGGAGGCTCCCTTTCCCCCTGCTTTTGCTCTCGCTAGGGCCTTTCCTGGTAAAGGAGATGGCAGCAGGCTAGGATGAAGGGGGGCTGCCATTCCCCACCCTAGATACGCCTCTGGGTACCTCTGGTCTGCTAGTAAAGTTGAATTACTGTGTCACGAAATGATGCATGTAGAAAAAGTGTGTCACTAACTTGAAAAGTTTGGAAAGCTCTGATGTAAATAGTGACGCACTGAAGGTAGTAAATGCATATTGCAGTATTATTTTTGGTGCATAGATAACCATAATGCTGCTTCCGCGTTAGTGTGTTTCACTGTAGGGGCAATCACTTGCTCAGATTAAAAGAATCATTTGCCTGAAATAGAAGCAATCTGCATAATAAGGCTAGTTTATTTTTTTAAAGATATTTTTATTGTAAATTTAATTTTAAAAATACCCCCTACCCACTTCCAAGCTTACATTTTCCAGTTGAATCTGCTTATTTTCATTGTATACATACATACATATATAATTTCTGTTTAACAAAGAGAGAGTGATTACATTATTTCTTTTTCATTTCTCATACCTTTATATCTTTATCCAATCCAGAACTTCTCTCCATTCCCTTTCAAAGTTCTGGATAGGTTTGTTTTTCAAAGAAAATGTTATTTTTTCTGTCTCTACCATATCCAGGACTTTTAACCTCCATTCTTCTATATAAATATATTTCCTTTCTTTTCAATATTGCGCATATGTCAACCTTGCAGCAGTTATTACATATAATAATATCGTCTGATGACATCTTATTTCTCTTTGTTGCCCTAACATATTTAACAAATAAAACTCTGGTTTCATTTCAAAATTCAAATTATAAATTCTTTGGATTTAATTGTGTATCTCTTTCCAGAATTTTTTTGCTATCCTACAGGTCCACCACATATGAAAAAAGGACCCCACCTTTTCATTACATTTCCAACATCTTGCATTTCCATTTTTAGTTGTTTTTTGTAGTCTTTCTGGGGTCATGTACCATCTGTGCAACATTTTTTAATAGTTCTCTCTTAAATTTAGGTTTGGTGTAAATTTTATATCAGTTTTCCACGCTCTCTCCCAAGTTTCTAATTCAATTGAGTGTCCAATGTTTTCTGCCCACCTAACCATTGTATCTTTGACCACTTCTGATTCCATTCCTCTTTTCAACAATAACTTATAAAATCATTGATCACCCCTCATCAATAAGTCTAGTTCATTTTGTTTTCTCCCAAATCCATATAATTTTTGATCCATTTTAAATCTCTCTTTGAGTTGTCTCCATGGGAACCAATTTAACTCATGTCC